>JAOTON010000560.1:0-85000 GCA_034440635.1 Lepas anatifera | reverse complement strand
CATTTATGTCAAGAAAAATGGAATACAAAATAGATAACAAAAAAGGATCCCAGAGAACCCCACTAAGATTGGAACCAATCGTGCTCAACATGTCCATAAACGAGGGGGAATTGAGATCCTCTTTATAGGTGTCTACCAAGTACTGGTAGGCATTTTACTGCAATGATACATTGCTTAGTAGGCAATCCTGGATGTGACATGGATATAATACAATGGTATTATATATTCGAGCACAGGCCTTCATCAGAATCTGGTAGGTAAACGATCGATAAAATCACAAATTCTTGGTCATGGTGTAATTAATGAAATGCTCTGTTATTACTCCACCTATAAATGGTTACCTACCTGTTGTTGTTTTGAACAGTATTAAACAAGCAAAATAATCAGAATAGTTTAAAAGTTGGTAAAACGTTTAAAACCTCTTTGGGACCGACCATGTCGATATTCGGCTCGCCTGGAAGTACCTCTGATTGTTTCTAAGTACTAATTGGTCAGATGTCGCACAAAGACTCGCTATAAACCGTTGTATTTGGACAGCTGTACAAGAGGTCCCTGTCATTTGCATGACTATGTTTTGTTTTTCGTAATGGTCGACTTCATAAATTGAAATGGAAGGGTTAACGGCAAAGCTAGCATGATCAGCAGCCCCTACCGCCAGCGAACCGCACCATCGGGGCTGCGGAGTTCTGTAATGACTATGGCTTACATTGTGCACAGATGATGTGCTGGGCGGAGGACTTTGCGGCACACTGAGTCGAAAAGTCCAGCTGAGTAGCTCTCTCATTACGCACTCCTCCGGCTGAGCCGAGCGGATCAGAGGGCTCTGCGTGGTTGGGGCGGACGGATAAGCAATTGGTGAGGGGCCAGCCGACTGAGCGCGCGGTTGGTGCGTACAGATCAGCCGGCTGAGTGCGCGGTTGGTGCGTACAGATCAGCCGGCTGAGTGCGCGGTTGGTGCGTACAGATCAGCCGGCTGAGTGCGCGGTTGGTGCGTACAGATCAGCCGGCTGAGTGCGCGGTTGGTGCGTACAGATCAGCCGGCTGAGCGCGCGGTTGGTGCGTACAGATCAGCTGGGTGAGTGCGCGGTTGGGGCGTACAGATCAGCCGGCTGAGTGCGCGGTTGGTGCGTACAGATCAGCCGGCTGAGTGCGCGGTTGGTGCGTACAGATCAGCCGGCTGCGGTTGGTGCGTACAGATCAGCCGGCTGAGTGCGCGGTTGGGGCGTACAGATCAGCTGGGTGGGAGACCAGCCGGGGCTGAGTTGGAGGGCTTGGAGGTGCTACACGCGCGGCTGTGACGGAGGTCTTCCGCGTGGAGTGGACTGTGGCTCGCCGGTGGGACGCCCTCCCCGGTCTAGATTGGCGTGGCTACTGGCAGTCCAAGTGGGAGGGGAGAGACCGGCACCTCCCGCAGGCGCTGGCTCCCCTCCACCCTCCGCTCACTGTCCCCTGTGGCAGACGCGCCCGAATCTACTCACGCCTGGCTTGTTTAGTAGGCTTGCTGTGCTAGGCTTGCAAGTGTCTATTATACTCTTCGCCGATATTGCTGATGTGTTTGGTATTATTGTATCGTAGGGATCGTACACCAGTTGCCACGCGCGGTTCGCCCGCGGAAGGTGCCCGACCTCTGAGCCGCAGTCCACTCGCTTACGAACTTCATTTGTCCCGTGACGGATATTCGTGACGGCATCTGTGCGGCGAGCTTTGGCCTTATTCTGACGCGGCGCAGCTGTTGGAAGCCTGAAGCTGTTCATGTGTCGCACTGGTAGGCTCTGAGACTGTCGCTGATTAATAGGGACTGTCCATAAGCCACGTGACGCCACGAGGAGGGGGTTGAAACACTGCGCTATCAAGCGTCACACAGGGGCGTCAAAAAGAGTAACATGGGGAGGACTCTTCCCACCATCCGCCGCGAAGTAAGGTCGATGGTAATGAAGGACTTAAACGTCATTTTGTCTTTCTTTCCTGGAATTAAGGTTGAATAAACCTTTTGTTTTTTTTGTAGAGAAAAATACCTTTTTAATACCTTACTAGAAACTGAAAAAAACGAAAACGAGGCGGCTGCCGAAGCATAAGCATCTTTGAACGAAATGAAATCAAAGAAAAGAAATGAAAGAGAAATAAAATATAAGGTGTATCTTCCTCACGCTGATTCAGTGGCATATTCGCCTAAGCCAAATTTAATTGTACAAAATTACTGTTTGTGTCATTATATGGTTTGGCCTGTGGATTTTTCTCCGAAAGTGTTTTTTTCGGGACTCTATGTACTAACGGGAAGCCCAAGAGGAGTCGTGCTCTGCTTGTAGCGAATATCAGGATGGAATCGCTTTCGGCGCGGTGCTTATGCCGTTGTTTAAGACCGCGTTTCTTCCGTCATCGCTGCACTCTAGAGGAAACTCGGCAATGTGCAATGTGGTGAGCTTGTTTCATCTTGGGCTTGACATATTTCATCCCAGCTGGCACAAGTGTGGCACGCTCCTGCGTCCAAGTTCAACCAGCAGCGAAAGCCATAGGAACTCGCCTATCTTCCGTGTGGGAAGTGGCCCTGAATTGCGATAGAAGAGGTCAGAGGTGCCTCTCTGTACAAAAGTTTAGTTATGCTCCCAGCAAAAGCAAGATTGCGTGCCTGGATCCAAAGTTTGTTTCTTGTGTAAATTACAGTGTTGAGTACTCCAGGAAGCTTTCTGCGAGCTTATTTACTTCTCGAGATAGAAAGGCTTTTGGCATCAGAGCCTTGCAAATGTTAAATACTGTCGTGCATCTGGCTTAAAATCGGGATAAGGACGATAGATGACAAGCAAGTAACTGAGGTTACTTAGAAATAGAGAAACGTACTGAAATATACAGGTTGAGGCCATCACAAAACCTCGCGGTAACGAGGCGTTATTGGGGCACTCATGGGCTGGCGGCGGCGGGCTGTTGGATCGTTCATGAGAGCTGGTGGGCCGGAGGCTGTGAGGGTCTGCAGTCTCTCAGCCGCTGCACGGCCGCCCGGGACGGCGGTGGTGCCAGTTTTTGCCCCGCCTCCGCCGGGGGCTGCCGGCTCACGCTGTGTGCCATCGCCGGCCATTAACGGATACTGTCTGGGTGCAGGCTACAGGCATCATCGCTGCCTTAGCTTTTAGCTGGGTGCGGCGCCTGCAAGTTATGGAGGTGTTGACTGGTCGTATAGTTGCAGTTGATGAAGCGCATGACATGCCGGGCAGGCTCCCTCCTTCCCGCACTTTTCTTTGGTTACTTGCCCTATGGCAGCCGAATTCTGACATAATTTAAAAGCTTTTATCATGAGCAGGATTGGCGAACCGAAATCTGGACTTATTTAAATTAGAGAGAAAGTGTTTTGTCTGCGAGTAGTAAAAATTTTACCAGCGACCCCAGCCCCACTTTACGTTTTGACCGGTAGCAACATTCTTGCTGAAACGCCCGGATCCCCCCTCCTCCCCCCGCGCAAGAGTTGACTGTTTAATACTGGCAGAGCTTTTTCTTCTATAAGTAGTGCAACAAATGCTCAGCCCTCAAGCTGTATCGGAGTATCGATGCGGCGTAAATAGTGTCAGCATGTTGGGATTTCTGCGCAGCTTATCCGGGTTCAAGTCCCGACGAGTTCTTTTAGCAAGGTGTGATTCGATCCCCCAGAATCCCTTCCATAACAGGGGACGTTTTGAGAAGACCCATAGCATCAACAGTTATTGCGTTGCTAGGCCCCTGAATGTGTTGTTATTCAGTGCATCGCTTCCTTGTTGGCTTCCAACACAATTACTTCGCAATCAAACATGATTGCATCGCTGTTTGACTCAGCTTTCGTGCATGAGCTCCTGAGTGTGTAGGCTGTTACGCCATTACATAACAGCTCCGTGTATACATCCGCAATTCCAGTGGAGCTTAACGAGCTCACTTGTGGTGTTCTGGTGCACTGTTAATGCATGTTGCATAGGATATGTGGTTGGTGTGGCTCCTCAGGTAGCAAAGACCTGCGCTGGCTGACCGATGCTTCTTTGTTGCAGGTTTTTCCGAGTGATTCGCGCCGCCGAGTTCATTGAGACGTTCGCCTCGGACCGGTCTCATATGCGGCGCCAGGGCGGCACGTGGGCGTCGCCGCCCCCTCCCTACCCACCCATCCAAACCCCAGGTACGGACCCGTCAGGGCGGCACCGCCTCCCCCTACCCACCCATCCAGACCCCAAGTACGGACCCATCAGGGTGTCGCCTCCCCCTACCCACCCATCCAGGCCCCAGGTACGGACCCGTCAGGGCGGCACCGCCTCCCCTTACCCACCCATCCAGATCCCAGATACGGACCCATCAGGATGTCGCCTCCCCCTACCCACCCATCCAAGCCCCAGGAACGGACCCATCAGGGTGTCGCCTCCCCCTACCCGCCCATCCAGATCCCAGGTACGGACCTGTCAGGGCGGTTCCTCCCCCTACCCACCCATCCAAACCCCAGGTACGAACCCATCAGGGCGGCACCGCCTCCCCCTACCCACCCATCCAGGCCCCAGGAACGGACCCATCAGGGTGTCGCCTCCCCCCTACCCGCCCATCCAGATCCCAGGTACGGACCCGTCAGGGGCGGCACCGCCTCCCCTTACCCACCCATCCAGATCCCAGATACGGACCCATCAGGATGTCGCCTCCCCCTACCCACCCATCCAAGCCCCAGGAACGGACCCATCAGGGTGTCGCCTCCCCCTACCCGCCCATCCAGATCCCAGGTACGGACCTGTCAGGGCGGTTCCTCCCCCTACCCACCCATCCAAACCCCAGGTACGAACCCATGAGGGCGGTTCCGCCCCCTACCCACCCATCCAAACCCCAGGCACAGACCCATCAGGGCGGTTCGCCTCCCCCTACCCACCCATCCAAACCCTAGGCACAGACCCATCAGGGCGGCACCTCCCCCTACCCACCAATCCAGACCCCAGGTACGGACCCATCAGGGCGGCACCGCCTCCCCCTACCTACCCATCCAGGCCCCAGGTACGGACCCATCAGGGTGTCGCCTCCCCCTACCCACCCATCCAAACCCCAGTTACGGACCCATTAGGGCGGCACCGCCTCCCCCTACCCACTCATCCAGGCCCCAGGTACGGACCCGTCAGGGCGGCACCTCCTCCCCCCTACCCACTCATCAAAGCAACGGAAATCCTCAAGCACATTGGACAGAGGCGGATCTAGCCAGTAGGTTTGGGGGCAATCCAAAGTCGATAAAAACGTCTCGCGGTGAGAGTATGCCACAATTTAACGCGACGGTAGGTTTTGGGGGTAAACCCAAGGGCCGATAAGCAAAAAAAGTCACGGTGTCAAACATGCGGCCTCAAGTGGTTTGTTTTGCTATCCAAGGTCCAATGTTTACACTGAAGTGGACTGGTTCTGTTTGAAGTTGAGAGATGAAGTATCAAAACCATGCTTAGAAACTAAAAAGGAATCGGGGCAAAAAGGTCGACATCTCTGGGGCTAGAACAGTTTTGCTACAGCTACAGCTAAAAACAGTTTTGCCCCGAGCTTTTCCGTTGGGGGGGGAAATGCCTTTTTCGCCCCTCCCCCTGGATCCGCCACTGCCCGGGCCAGCAGTAACGTCAGCAGTAATGAGGGACCCTTTGTTATGAGGTGTACTGTTTTGCACGATATTGCAACGGTACTTTGGCGCGGACAATTGTAATGCTATGGTGAATTGGCTTCATTTGCCAGTGTTAAATAATTAACTCGCTTTACTATGACACAAAGTATTATTCCCACTAGAGCTCTCATTGTTTGATGGGCAACATAGAACATAGTCTGTCACCGTTCTATGAAATGTTCGGCTCCGTGCTCACATTCAGTCTGTTCCTGTCAGCTCTTCTGAAAACCTTCATTCATATGGCTGTTTTTTAAAGCAGAGGGGTGTGGTGCTGAAAAAGGCGGGCATGACTGGAGTTTCATTCCGCATAACGATATGAGTATGATAACCGAAAACGTCATGGAATATTCAGTGGTGCTTTTTCGCAGCTTGCCTTGCTTGCTGCGGTACTCATGCATAATTCAGAGGACGCGGCAGGCGGGCACTGTCGCAGTCTGTGTCCCGGGCGGCTGCTGATTAGTGGCGCTGCAAAGCGCTGTGCCACCGTGGTCACTTCACGTGCCGCACTTCCTGCACTGTATGTTATTTAGCCTATTATTGAGTGGTCCTCTGGAAAGTGCTCATTGAAAACACCCTGTCCGGTCGCTCGCTACCAGTGGCGGACCCAGGATGGCGGCGGGGGGGATTGCGGTCACCGGGTCGGTCGGTCTGCGGGGTGCCGGGTGCTTCATGATTTTGTTCATGGTTGGTCACGGTCGGAGTCTGAGCTCTCATTGTCTAATGCCTGCTTCTCCAGACCCTTCAACTGCAGTTGCGTGATTCCACTGAACGCTAAATTCTAGCTTCAAACGCAGCGGGATAAAAGCCGGGGCCGATCACTAGTCTAGCTGGGTAGCCAATTCAGCCTAAATCTGCTCTGTCACAGCCGATGCTAACGATTTGGCTGCCCGTCTATCATTGGTAACAAGTACTCTGTCTAGGACGCAAGTCGTTGCTTTCAGTACGCATGGTCGATTCAGCCTGTTCCCGTCCAGAGCCACCTACGATATTGTAAACGGACCAGAACTTTGACTTTTTATTGTAGCTAGGCTTTATTTTAATGAATGATTGGTGCTTTGACCGTGGCAGCAGAAAAAGGACACAGAGTAAGGTTGGGCTGGTGAAATCTAGCCTGCCTAGCGACGCAACTAATTCTATATTGTACTAGTTTCTCATATTTTAGTTTTTTTCGTATTGCAGAGCTGATTTTATTCAACTCTGACGTCCCCATTTCAACCCCGGTCATGTAAAGTGTTTGTTTAAGCACACCGAACACTGGTTTTATCACCGTTGATCATGCTTTAAGCATTCCACAAAGTCTGGCCAATAATTTTCAGAAACTAACATTTTCGACACATTGGACAGACTAAATACGTTCGAGGCTGACAACACAACATGGACGAGCCTGCTATGTTATTTTTCCGCTTTTCAGGAGGAGGGGTATGACCAAGCGTTATGTTATCTCTCTCTCGGAGGGCGGGGGGCTGGCATGATGATTATTATAATTACTTCAGAGGGAAGGGAGTAGAACTGCATGATAGCATTACATAATTGATTGAGCATGGGCGCCGAAAGCGGGGGGACTGGGGGACGCGCCCCCCTGATGGCCAACCAGGGGGGACGTCCCCCAAAAATTTTTGGGTCAATGGTCATTAATTCTGTCAGTTACCGAATACGCTCAAAATTCGCCTCCCCGGTCAGCACCAGCCCGGGTCTGTCCCCCCCTTCGAAAATTCCGTGGCGGCGCCCCTGCCCTTGTGGCACTTTGATTATTTTCAATACATATATTCGTAGCACCACCAATGAGTTAACTAGTTTGCATTAGTTTTGAGGCTCTTATTCCTTTTATATGGTAAATAGTTTGCAGGAAACTGCGATGGGAGCATATTTTGTTAGCTCTTTGGCTCTCGTAAGTAATATTGTGATCACTATCCACTTAAAGTTTGTTCCTTTGCAGCATGCACAAACAACCTTCAAGCATTTATATCGATGGATGCGCAAGTTGGTCAAGGCGATGTTTACAACTTATCCGAGTTCGTCAACAAGTTCTACAAGAAGAATTACGTTAACATATGAACTTATCAACTGGTCTGGTCGTCTGTAGGTGCCGTTGGGAAGCTCAGTTTTTCAAGCAGTCCACCAGTCGGCGCTGGTGTGTCGCCTGGGGTGAGACCCTGGCGCCTTGTGCTCGTCTTTTCCAAGGAGTGACTCATTCTCTTTGCATACATATATTACTCATTGATAAAGCGCCTTACTGTTCGCCTTATTTTGGTGTTAGGTGTTAGGTGGTTTGACGGCTGAGTCGGTTTTGGACAGGCATCCTGCCAGTATCATGTTCTTCTGCTCCTTCTATATCCATTTACTGGCGGGGTCTGTGCGCGCGCCTGCGATTGTCGGTGCCTGGGCATGGACCATTTATCGCCCGTGCCCGTGAAATCCCTTTTAGCGCAGCATTTCCGCCGCGGCTAGTCCGTTTCTCTACAAACCGTACAGTCTGGTATGTACTTTCTCCATGACTTATCATCAGCCGTGGAGTTGATTGTGTTGGGAGTCTGGTTGCTAGTTTGCGTTGCGATATCTTCTGTCTAGGGCGAATGTTCGATACGGATGGAATTTTGAACCCAATGGCAGTGATGATGAATATTAAATATAGTTCATGAGTGCGGTCGGTAGCGTTTGATTGATAGAATGTTCTTTTTATCAAAACCCTGTCGATTTCATAATCGTGCGTGAGCTAGTTTTGTTGTTGAGTTCAAATGCATGCCCATTTACGCTGTTCTTCAGCACTATAGTTTGCGTTTTCAGGGTGATACCATAACGCACAGTTAGCTGATCCCATAGAGGTGCTGAACTTCGGTATATAGTCATACATTTTGGTGTTGTTCAACTGTGGGAGGTACCAGGACGTTAAACCACTGGATTGTTGCATTTAGTAGCGTAAGCTCCTACGAGAGGAAGTGTCATGTTCAAAGCCTCACCAGGGGGTACCATCAGCTGTGATTTGCTTTGCATGGATGACAACGACCTCTTCAATGGCACGAGCCTAGCGTCGCGCTCTGGCCGCTTGGAGTGGAATCGTTAGCGACCCAACATATCGTTTACTGTCCGGGCCGCGCTGCCCGACTTCAGGGGGCCGTCGCGTTCTTGCGCGAATGTTCTGTCGTCTCTGCTTGCTTGTACCGTGCTGTGTCTGTCGGCGGATATTGTTTGTGTGTTGGCCGCTAGTCCGAGGTGGGCCCTTGCGCTCGCCCGCCACTGCTGTGTTTACGTTGTTTTAGTTCGTTTGGTATTCCAAGGGCTGGCTAATGCTTGGTTTACCTTTGTTTTGGGTTTGTCGTTGTACCTTTGGAAGCTGTTGCGGCTGACGACAGCGGGCGGAGTAACGTCCGCAGTGGATTGTGGCGAGTCGGCACTAGCTGAGAAGATTGGAGGTTGAACAATGTGGCAGAAGTGGCAGGCGTTGGCGGGGTTTGTGAGGCAGGTAGTTGGAGCATGCTGGCTGCTTGTGTGTTCTAGTCTCCGACAGTTCGTGCACGATTCAAAGATCAGATGCTGGTGAACGACGTACAACAATTTTCATAAGGCTACGATAATACCACTTGAATTGCTGTACTAATTGTGCTGTCAATCTATATCGGTGATTATTGATCCGTGGACTCACAACCGATTTATTTGGTAAAACGGAAAAAAACAAAGAACAGTTTAAAGAGGGAGGTTTGTTGCTTTTATATGGTGGAAGACTTGGGGTACACGACATGATAGCATATGAGCATTTCCGCCTTCACGCCGGCGGAACGAAAATGAAATCTTCTTTATAGGGAAAATGGACTCTTTGGTAAAACACCGATAAAGAGGGAAATGGACATAGGACTAGAAGCCGTAGCCGAGGATATAAAACTAGCGAACGGAACCCTGGTCGGGCGTGTTTGAGGGCTTCTGTTGGTTTCCTACAAAGAGAGGGATACAAAATCGTAACACAACATAAAGGATTGTCATTGTCATTGATTGATTGTCATTGGACAACTCAGTGCGACGAACTCTAGGATTTCTTAAGATACGTCTGATAAGTAGTATTGTATGAACTGGGAACAAAATCAGTATTGTTGTCGTCCTTGTGCTCCTACAATTTACTGTTGGAAAGGCCTGCATTGTCGCATACATCGAATGTCAATTCTGGAGGTAGCTGGTGTGGTCAGTCGAGCTCGGTACCTGTGTCCTGGCGAGGTTTTCAGTGTCGGGGGACTGTACAGCGACGCGGCCAGAATTTCGCCGCTGAGGCTTCGTATCTCAGTCGAGGTTGGCTTCGAATGACTCGGCTAGCTGGGTTGCGGACCAAAGTACGTAAGGAAGAAGTTCGTATGCCTAAAGTACGTACGCAAAAGTACGTATGGCTAAAGTACGTATAGATAAAGTACGTACGTGGATAATAATCGTAATGTAAAAAGTTCGTATGGAAAAACTTCGTACGGGTTAAAGTACGTAGGGGTAAAATGTTCGTAATGTAAAAAGTTAGTATGGATAAAGTTCGTACGGTTTAAAGTACGTAGGGGTAAAATGTTCGTGACGTAAAAAGTTCGTATGGATAAAGTACGTACGGTTTAAAGTCCGTAGGGGTAAAATGTTCGTAATGTAAAAAGTTCGTATGGAAAAGTTCGTACGGGATAAAGTACATATGATCAAAATGTTCGTAAGGATAACATGTTTCATAATGACACAAATTCGTATGAGTAAAGCTCATGGAGGTAAAATATTCGCCATGAAAAAATCGCATGGAAAATTACATGGCACGAAGTCCAGAGGTAATCATCACCTGCCCACATCTCGCCGGGCTTTCAAATAGCTTGAGCGCAGTGGTGGATATCTAAGACCACTGGCCAGGGCGTCGCCACCGGGGGCCTCGGGGATCGGACCCTCCCGCTCTTGGAAAGTGGCGGGGAGGGGCCAGTCCCCCGCTTTTGGTTGGAAATACTATTGAAAATGTCACGTTAGAGTAAACATAGGGATTCATCACGAGCGCCAGCCCCCTCCCCCTGGCGCCGGCCCTCCCACCCGAAAATCTGTGGCGACGCCCTGTCTATGGTCGCATTTCAGGTGGCCTAGGGGCTTGAGCCTCCCTTACATGCATTTATTATGTAGGTACATTTGCTTACGTATTTTTGCATACGTACTTTTGCGCACGTGTTTTGGCATACGAGTTTTATACCCTACGTAAATTTGCTTACGAACTTTTGCGTATGTACTTTTGCGTACGTTCTTTTGGAATACGATTTTTATACCCTACGTACATTCGCTTACGAACTTTTGCGTACGTATTTTTGCGTACGTACTTTGGCATACGAGTTTTATACCCTACGTACATTTGCTTACGAACTTTTGCGTACGTATTTTTGCGTACGTACTTTTGGCATACGAGTTTTATACCCTACGTACATTTGCTTACGAACTTTGCGTACGTACTTTTGCGTACGTACATTTGGCATACGAGTTTTATACCCTACGTACATTTGCTTACGAACTTTTGCGTACGAAGTTTATCTATGCGCACTTTAGCCATACGAACTTTGGCCCGTAAATCCGGCTAGCTAAAGGTATGAATTGTCTACCAAAATGAACATGAACTGTCGCCGATGGTACCGCAGATTTGATCAGTCACCAGTCACCAATCAGGAGCTGCCTGTACTGTGACGTCACGCTGGCGATGACATTTTCCTTACCTTCAAGGTCTCGTGTTAAAATAGATGAAATTCAAACGTTCTTTTCAGCTGCAGTATGCCTTAGAGGTATTAAATTTTTCATCGTAATCTTACATTCAGTTTTTTTGCCAGAACGGATCCCAGGAGGATATCGTTCCAATTGATGAAAAATATGTGCGTCTACAGTTAACTCTGGAAACTCCATAAATGTATTTCTAAAGGGCAACCATGTCGCCGTCATAGCGCTGTGTGATGTCCACTAAGTGACAATATTCATTTAACCCAGCCTTGTATAAAGTAATCTTGGGATTCTGCGTTTTCTGTCGGAGGCACAGGTGTGAAGTCAGAACCCTCCACGCCACCACAGCCAGCCTGTCCCTCTACTGTGTACAGGGATAATCTCCCTTTCGGACGCAGGCCTGCAGTTCGGCTTCAGCCACCTACTCTGTCTTTCCTCGGTGAAATGCCAGCCGCTATGTTTGGTGTATCGTGAGCACGGCTGACCAGTTCTGTGATTGTTCTTCTCTTGTGAAATACGCGTGTGTGTGGCCCATCTTCAGTATTTGCAAACTTCGCGTGGTGAACATGGCTCTTGTTTCTACTGGCGTTTTTCAGGGGCCTTTACGAGCATTGTGAAATATCGCCCGAGGCAGCCTTTTGCCTCATGCAGTCTGTTTTTCGGCTGGTTTTCCTCCCTGCATGCGTTTGGGGCAGGCCGGAGTTTGAGCGTGCATTACAGCCGATACATGTGCGACCCAGCACAGGTCGCTATGTTATCTCTTTCAACAGTTCAGCTTTGAAACGCGATTTTGCTGAGTCGGTGCGGTGCTTTGACTCTCTCTTTCAATAAAATGTTGACACTCGCGTATATGATTGTGTATTCCGTTCTGGCGAGCCTGATATCGGTTCCTGAGTGATTTTTATTCAAGGCCAACTGACTTATGTGGTGCACACCATCTATGAAATCATTATCAACATGAGCATACATATTGGAAATATCACCTTAACCGTAACATGGTTCCTTATAGATGCAGCACATAAAAACACGGCGTGAACAACGAGTATATGCTTTCAATCTATTCATACCCAGCCGCAGCAGTGATAGTTTCACAGGTACATACATACATTCACCTTATCCGGGGGTGTGGATTTATATATCTTTGGGAAGTGCCCGGACACTCCTAGTGGAACGTCACAGTAATGTTAGAATATCTTTCAAATGTTCGTGTTTTTTATTTGAAAGACCTTTCGTTGGTGGTCTTATTCAGTTCGAAAGGCGTCTGGGAAGCCTGAACCACGTTATATTGTACCATCACCTTTTCCATACGGTGATAATTGCATGTCAGTCGTATGGCGATGATTGGCATTGTTTCCAATTTGGGCACCCCCACTCATTCTAACGAAAATCCACGCTGCTGGTCTATCTACTACAAATTGATATCACAATACAACACAGCGTCTTCCCAGCTGCATGCGAGCTCTTGCACTTCCAACCGCTTTCCTACGTCTAGCTCGTAAGGGGCATAGGCAGGTGCCTGTCTTTCACGAGCTTGTGCCCTCAATTTTCGACTTTTCTTGCTCAAAACAGTAAAATCGCTCGCGCGTGCTTACTACGACCATACTTTGTATGCGCTACCCCACGCTCGTGCATTTTTCGCTTATCTGTCTCAGTATGCAGCCGTCCGGCTTTAACTAGGTCAGCCGACAGGTTGTAAGCAGTAGTGCAGACCACCAGGTTGGCCATGCTCAGAAGAGGGTGCTGCGGCCGCCGCCGCTGCCGCTCCTGCTGGCGGAACCTGTCCTGCTGGCTGATGAGGCTCGCGACATCCTGCCCGTGTCCTCCCGGCACGTCACCGTTCTCATGTCGTAGCCGGGAATCACGTGCACACGCATCGAGCTCTTCCTGGCCGACTGTCCGCGCGTTTCTGATATCAGGGGGCGGGGCAGGTCAGTGCGCGGCCGCTTTCCGAAGTGAACCGACATCTTGCAGCAGCAGTAGCGCGCCAGGTTGGCGTACGATTCGCGAAAGTCCTCGTTCAGCACCACGTACAGTGCGTTGAAAAGCGTCGCGTGTCCTAGCGGCAGCCACGTGAAACTGGGGTGCCGCATTTGGCCACCAGATGGTGCTAGCCATGCTCCCAGGTATTTGACAGCGGCCGACGGCAGCCAAGCCAGGGTGAAAGTAAACCAGACGGCTGCATTAGCCTGGACCAGCTCAACGTCCCACGGGAAGGGTCGGCGGCGGCCGCGCGCCTGGCACGTGCAGCGGCGCAGGTGCACCGACTGTCGCCAGCAGACGAGGTACGTCAGCGCTGTGGCCACCAGCACTGAGCTGACGATGCCCCAGAGGATGTAGCCGTGAGGTCGGCTGTAGGTGACTGACGACGTCGGAGGAGAGCAGGCCCCCGGGCCGGTGTCCACCAGTACAGAAGTGGTGAACACACCGCCACCTAGCGCCCAGACGACAGCGACACCTGTGCCAACACTGCAGGTGCTCACCAGGTGGCGGTGCGCGTGCCGGTGGCAGAGGCGGAGGTAGTTCTCCAAGGAGACGGCGCACAGGGTGAAGAGACTGACGCAGCCGGAGAATTCCACCACCAGCTCGTGGAGTACGCACGCCTGTCACGATACCGCAAAAGCTGAGCGTTAGGGAAAAGGAGAATGGCACCGATCATCGATTATCTTAAAATCAATGTGTTCACTGACAATTAATATCATCGCTGTGGCTGTTGCCTTCAGTGCATTATTAGAGTCCCATCATATTAAAACGGTCTATCTTATTCTTTTGATAGGAATGCCTATCCTCCATCGCAACGCCTCAATGTAATAAATGTGCTTTCACCTTTCTGTCCCAGAGAGCCAACCGCGCTTTGTTGTTCCAAAACTTCTCTTAAAATCTGGTTGAAGGCGGGAAATTTTCCGATGAAAAGGGGGTTAGGCCCCCTGGCTGTCTAATTCTAATGCCAGAATGTTGGATTTCCGTATGGACAGTGATATTGATCTAGGATGAAAATTCATGACATGATACGTAAAAATTATCCCAGCTAAGTGGAACCAAGTGCCAACCAGGTATTATCAGAGGTGGGCACCGTTACCAAATTTGGAAATTGCCACTGCTGCTTCTGCTACTTTGGCTAGCCGAAATTGCTACCTTACCAGCGCTTTTTCTGAATCGTGAAACCGTTACCTTCTACTCCGGTGATTTGTACTTTTACTTTAAAACACTACCCAAAATGGTCTATTGCTGTTTTTATTAATAAATTTCAAGAAAAGCTAGTGTTTATTTGTATATTACATGAAACCTAACAGTTGCATTGTGTGGTATCCAGAGATGGCCTACGCTACCTTACGTTACCGAATTACTCTACGTTACGATTCGATTTGGGCAAAACTACGCTACGGAATTACGCTACGCTATATTTCATCGACTCAGAATTACGGTATTTTAGCCACGGCTACAGTAAAAGTATGCTGTACTAGGATATTGAAATTTTGTTCACCCATTTAAAGCAAATAGAAGCTGTACTATGAACTAAAATAACATTTCTTTTCTTCCAAACCGAATATCCTGAACCGAAAGTGCCCCACGTACTCATTCAGATAGACATAGCGCGGGGGCATTCTCCGGTCGCTGGTTTCACACGCTTTGTCATCAGTTGCGTTTTGATAAATAAAGGTCTTTTGAAGTGAACGATGTGTGTGATCAATGGTCGGGAATTCTTGTCACCAGTTGAAAAGACAAATTTAAAAATAGAGATCAAACGACTTCTAGTTTGTGCAGGCCCAATAATGTGTCTCTGATTTACACCACCCACACAAAAGGCCCGATCTTAATTGACAGCGATTTGATGCTTTTCTCGTCAAATTGTTTAAAGTTGGTAATCTTAAAGAAATCGCTTGGTAGTTAATGTTTCAAATACTTTCACTTCTATTTCAAATTCCGAATTAAAGCAAATCCTTACCAAGAATCCTTGCTACCGCGATCGAGATCACGAGAAGTTATGTAGGGGAGACCAGGGCAAAACGGACACCCTAAGTGCTTTTCTAACATAGCAAGCTCAATAGCGAGCCAAAATTTTTGAGCTATACACCCTGACGTGGCCTAATGAATTGTGTCTCTAATGTTAGAGTATCAACTTAAAAAACTAATTTGGCAAAACATGGCAGTAAAATATATAAACTCATGTTTTTTGTCCGTTTTACCCCAACCCTGGGGCATAATGGTTTTCAGGAAGGGGCAAAACGGAAACTGTATGACCTGATGTCATTGAACTTTGCCCGGGCACCCCCAAAGATATATAAATCTACATCCCTGGCAGCCTGGGTAATATGGCGAAAAAAATCATATTTTCGTTCAAGCGTCAACATCTTCAACTCAGGGAAAATTTTAACCTGCTTTCATTTTGGCACAAGACTGCCCCCCCAACCTGGACCCGCCCCTGCCTTGTTTTCTCGCTGTTTCTTTGACCTTACCACAATAAAAAAACTACAAAGCACATTTTCCTAGGTGATCAGGGGTAAACCAGACCATCAGAACATTTTACACCATTAGTCCATTTTGCCCCTTTCGTTTTGCCCCATAGCTACTCCGATTCAAGTTTTTAAGTGTCGGAAAAAATAGCACGCTTTGAGATTTGAAATTACCCTTACCGTAAGCCTACACTGCCACTTTTTCAGACATATCACCATCAGAACTGAACTCAGTTTGTCACTTGAAAAAACGAGGATTGAAAACTTGTAAATTTCGTAATACTTACAGGAAAATCCTCTCCAGTCAGCCCGCGTCGAAATGATGCCGATAACTGACGATACACACGCTATATTCTGACGTCCTTTGTCCAAAGCAGAAGTTCATCTTCTAAAATCTAGATAGAAACACCAGTAACATACCGAAATAGTGAAAATCCGTTTTGCCCCAGTCCGTTTTGCCCTGGTCTCACCTACATATATGACGTAATATTTTCGTAGTACGCTACGATACGCTAAATTTTGGCCTAGTACGCTACGGAATTCGCCCAGCTACGCTACGTTCCATTTCCAGAGCTACGGCTACGGAAAAGTAATTTCGTAACGTAACGTAGGTCATCTCTGGTGGTATCCGAACAAAGTCACCCAAATTGATTGATTATTGGGGCTTAAGGGCGCACCAACCTTAGTGGTTATATAGCGCCCAGATCAACTAAGGCCAAGGCCTTTAATAAGCTCTTCCTGAATACATGTAACAATCATTCAATCTGCTTTTGTCTTTCTAATTTGTCTAATAGAGAAAAGAAGGTATAAGTCCCAATATCGCATCTCTTATTTCATAGATGGTCATTTAACAAAAAATTCGCAATCGCTCCAAATCAGCGAGTTTATGTTTTGTAGAACCCAATGGGTCTGTATCATATCCTGCATCATATCATATCCTGCATCATATCATATCCTGCATCATATCTTATCCTGCATCAATATCATAACCTGCATCAGTATCATACGCTGCATCAACATCATAACCTGCATCATATCTTCTCTCTCTCTCTCTCTCTCTCTCTCTCTCTCTCTCTCTCTCTCTCTCTCTCTCTCTCTCTCTCTTGTACGTCTTAGCTACAACTTTGGCAAGTTCGGGAGATTTTGTGACAATAAAGTGATATCAGTTTCCGCGTTTACAACTTTTTTAATATCTGGCTGATTACTGCAGCCCAGGTGCGCGCCAAGCCAACTAAGATTGTCTCAGAGATCAGCAAAAGAATGCGAAAAACTCATCTGACCAGAATTCTGCGATCGTAATCTGGGAACACAGCTCAACGCTACACAATGATGCAGGATGCTCAAGAACCGGCATGAAACCTCTAAATCAATTAGGGTAAGGGCGGGTAAGAGTACGCAGGAGATAAGAGTACGCAACAGCTGTTTTGGTTACTTAGCAACCACTGAGATGGTCGATACCCTGGTATAAAAAAGCAAGGTCAGTGTCTAGGCTGCACACCAAAATTCAACGTGCTCCTGTTCTTTCCGCGGGAGTACCGAGCAAAATAAGTTTCTGGGCACCCTTGAAGTAATATTTCTTAACTGGGTAAACTTGTAGACCATGCTTCTATTATCAAAACAAATTTTATTACGGTCTGTCATCATTCAGAAACTTGAGCTAAGAGTGTGCTCCAGGACCGGAGCTCACGCTACAACGCCTGTCAGCATGTTTATGAAGACTTTCTTCACAGGGGAGCATGTCCGGTAAGAGTACGCAGTAGACCATTCGGCAAGAGTGCGCATGCTAAGAGATAGGAAAATTTAATTTTCACTCGGGGCAGAGTCCGTAACTCATATTTAGAAAACCAAACGTTGCAACATAGTTCCTGTATATTCAGAACGATATAACATCATACAATCACCTAGTTTGGCGAAAAATACTTCGCGGCATGGCCTATGCACCTAAAGCACAGCGGGGCATCAGTGCGTACTCCATCCTCCTCTCTTGCGTACTCTTGTCGACCCACTCCGGCAAGAGTGCGCACGTGACTTTTTATTTTTGATGGGCTCGTGGCGAGCTACTTTCAGAGACATCGAGTTGAAACATGGACCATATATAGACAATTCTTCAGGCTAAATAACTACATAAAAATTTTAGCTGTTGGACTTATAGGAGAAAAGTGAAAGCCTTTAGAAAGTTAGGTGCGTACTCTTGCACGGACTTCCCCTATGACGGAACGATGATTTTTGGTTCAAATGCAAGGCTTCCCATCGGGTGGTTCAGATCATAAAATAGAGATACCTAGGTATCTCATTCCATGGTTCAGACACACCTGCAATGTTGGTTTTCGATTTCAGGCTTCCGTCAAGTGACCATGTAGTGATGCCAATAAAATATCACAATTGTACATTAGTGGTGATCACTTCCACCTGAGATTGTATGATAGAACGACGCATTTGCTTAAATTGAAAGTTTATGGTGAAATGGTTCAAATAAACACAGACAATATTGACAAATCGGACAAAGCAATAAACTGAGTAAAAGTTGTCAGTCTTAGGGAAACCTGCTTATGATTTTGCGCATGTCGACAACCGCGGGTGATACAATATTCCGTGCTATCACATACATAAATGCGCAGAATCTCCAGTTTTTATCATATTTTCATACTACTGGAGGTCTGAAGCGTCACAAAAGTGAACAGCCGCCAGCTTGTATCAGAGATACAAACTACGAGAAACACATATGAGATCAGTAGCTTTATTTACAGAGTATGTTCTGTTTTAGCGCCCTACTCTCGGTCACCCCCCCCGCATCTTTCCCTTTAAGAGAACACTTAGTCGACACCTTAACTTTCCGGTTCCCCTTTTTCCATCTAGAACTCTGAGCCTTGCTAAGTTTTTGGCCAGACTGTTGATAACGGGGTCACCGGTCACCAGCAGATGATATTATGCGATCGTCGTTCCCCTCGGGACGTCTTCCTCGCGTAGTGCTCTGTGCACTGACGGCAGTGTTTGTTGCGAGCCTCGCTCGCCTCTTCGCTGCAGGTGCCAATCGGCAGTTCAATGCTCGCGATAATCTCAGCTCCGAAGCGGGGGTAGTGATCTTCGTGAAGAGGGTGCAGCCTATCTTTAAACTTTTGCTGACAGGAAATTAACCACTTAGAAAAACATATCGAATTTGAGGCTTTCGATATCCTTGGCTTATACCACCGATACTTAGAGCACGCACTCAGCTTGGCTTATGACATTCTGTAAGCGCAGGGTGTCGTGGGTTCGAGCTCATCCAGAGGCAAAATTTGGTACCCTGCCCTAGCTCAAGCTTATTCATTCCCCTTCCCCCTCCATCGCCGTATGACCTCAGCAGTTGAGGCGTCGTCATGCCCTCAAAAATTATTATTACTGCAACCGATACAACGGAAAACTTTCTCTTTCTAAGCTGTTTTTATCAAAATCAGTGTAGCTCATAGGCGGATCCAGGATTGCCAATCGGAGGGGGCACCTTCCCGGGGGGCGCCATCCGGACCAGGGGGCGCCACTTATGACCGGCAAAACCTATCAGGTGGGCGCCAAATCCTATCGGTGGGCGCCGACTTTCGTATCCTGGGGGGTGGGAAGCGACATTTCAGGGGGCGCCGAGGGTCGATCGGGGGTGGCACGTGCCCCCTTGCCCCCCCCTGGATCCGCCTATGGTGTAGCTGAGGCTCCTACACCTTTCCGGTAATGACACTCCTGATTGATTTATTTCATACATGCGTTGTCAGATTTGTGGTTCATGCTATGTCGGTGTGCGCCGCCGGGCGGCTGGCCCTCAACCACTATCGAAAGGCCATGCACTCACTGAAACGCTTCTAACTGCTTTTGGTTATCGGGTGCTGACCTTATGAATTCACTGATGCTAAGATGACATTTCCTTAATTATTCAGTTTGATTTTTTAGCTGACCTTGATTGTCTGCGCCTGACCGGCTTGGGGCAAGGTCATGCCCGGTCGCGCTCGCCAGGCGGTGTGAGCCGAGGAGCGGGGCGCAGAGCAGGCAGTGCCAATGGACAGTGCTAGGGGCCTTGCGGTCTATTGATACTCATGAATAGTGTTTACAGGTGAACAGTTCCTTCGTGAATACTGTACATTTAGGAACACGAGGTGTTGTGTGTGAAAGTGTCAGTTGCCGCCAGCGAAGACATCAACAAACTCGCAAAACGTGAGTACAACATATCGAAATATGAGCGAATCCGAAAGTGAGAGAGATTCGGCACAGGACTCGGTGTTTACTGATGCGGCTTCCGGAAATGATGGCACAAGTTCTGTGCGAAAGAGACAATTATCTGTGACCGAGATGGCAAAAAGACTGGAACGTAAGAGAGCAAAAAACTCGCCGGGTGGAACCGTTCCACGATTGCAAGCGACGCCGGTGACACTCGAGGCAATCGAAAAACTAATTGAGGCCGGAAACAATCGCGTGATCCAGGTATTCGAGTCCAAATTCGAACAGCTTCAGCGACGTATTGAGATCCTGGAATCAGAAAGTCTCGAGAAGGATGAGAAGATTAAAAAACTAAGCACGGAACTAGCCTTGCGTCAGTCAGAAAACAAAAATCTTCAGGAGCGGGTTCAGTCCATCGATGCCAACCGACGCCTCTCGTCACTCATACTTACATGTGACGACTTTGGCCAGCGTTCAGCCAATGAGGACATCCCAGCGAAGGCTGCGTGCGTGCTCAATAGCCGGTTCCATGGACTGGATGTGAAAAGCGAGGATTTTCAGGCTGCCCATCGCTTGCAGGATGACAATAAAGTCATTGTAAAATTCGTGCGCCGACCTGTGCGGGACATCGTCTATGAACGTCGGTTCGAGTTGTTCTCGCGGAACACCAGTGGAAGAGGAGCAACGCCCAGTGGACCCAAGACGGCACCACTGTTTATCTCGGAATCCCTCATTCCTGAGAGGCAACAGATGTACCAGCATCTTCTCGCTGCAAGAAAACCAGAACACGGAGCGAAAGTAGCGTCGGTGTTCTCCCGGCGCGGGCAGGTGTTCTGCAAAACCACAGTCGGAGGGAACAACGTCCGCGTGAGAGACCAGGACCATCTTTTGCAGCTTCTTGGTGGGTCTCTACCCCCTTACCCGAGCGAAGGAGCAGGACCCATCCACGATCATCGCCAAGACAAAGAAACGTGTAAGTCTGGGTGTCAGTGCGGCTGTAAAGCGTTGATCTTTCGGTGATACGGCTATCTTTGTGTTCTGTTTCTTCGTTTTCAACTGCACCTTTCACTGCACCCAGCGGACTGCGTTCAGGAGTGTTGTCGAGATTTCTGTTTGCATGAAATAATCTTAAGTCATATTGCGAATGAAACTGAACTTACCGACGTTAACGACACGTCCGTCGCATCATAAATCGTATTAAAACAGAATTAAAAAGTGTCGAACAGTTTGATGTGCTTGAAAAGGTGTGTGATGTGTTTTGTGTCTGGTTGAATTGAAAAACTTTGATAAAGCTCATATTTAGTTTTTTGTTTTACCGGGAGGCTCTAAAAGAAAACTTCATCACTTATCGGCCGAGTGGATACGAGTCTCAAGTGTTAGTACTGATTATGAATTTTCGACATCATGTAGTGGAACTGCCGCAAGTAGACTTGTTCGACAGATAAACACGGTCCATATACTACCGCAAAGACCAGGCTGGCGACTAATATCACCAGCTCTGGGGCTGAAGCTTATCATAATGAATATACAGTATTCCCTTTTCTTTTTGGTTTCAGCAGCATTTTGAGGCACTTCATCGTGCACGGTCCTTAGGATGGTCGCTTCTCAATTTCGTTGTGGCTTGCCTTATCTGTAATTGTTACTTGTATCATCTCATTAGTGTGATAGATTGGACTTTGGTGCTGCTGCCGTTTGTGTCGACAGGAAATCTTTCTGTGAGCGTGTCGCGTGGTCGGGCGGCCGCCCGTCGAATGGAGGTTACTCCAACGCGGCACAAATACTTTTCCAGCGATGCCACTGCAAAGGGGCACCATCTACGCGGTACAGCGATCGGGCGGCTGCCCGGCCACGCGCCGAGCCCGTGCGAAAATGGTTGCAGGGAGTATGTGATGATTAAGCATAGGTCTGTGACCATGGTTTTCAGATTATTTAACAGCCAACGTGCTACACCATGTAGCATTTTGTGTACCACACACTCTCGGTTTCAAGTTGTTGGAGTCCTGAGAACAGCTTGAATTATGCTAAAGATAAGGCTTAAATCGGTAAGGGGATTCCCATTTATGAAGGCTAACTGTGTGTAAATACTTGAAAGATTCAAAGGACAATTTGCAATGAGCTGCTGTATTGACGCTGCGCTAATGTCATATCAGGTGCACAGTGAGTGTGGCCGGGTCCGCCCCGCCGTGCTTGGGCGGTCGCCCATCTCCACCTGGATGTGTCTGGCGTGGCTGTCCCGTCATCCCCATGATGAGGGCGTCTGTGTGGATCGCGGGGGCGGCCGCTGGAGGACCCGGCCACACGGTGGTGTTTGAATCTGTAAGTATTTGGGTAAGAACACAAGGAATCACGTGTTTATCACCTGATATCACCTGGACATAATACCGAAATGCGCCTGAAGGTTAACAAAATAGTTGAACTGCTAAATGTCATCAGTGACAGTTAGTGTGTGTCTTAGAACTTTCGTTGGTTACCATGGTAAATTTGTAGCATGCCGTGTATAGCGGTAGTAACTTTTTGCCATATGCTTTGACGTTTCTTGTTTCCTTTTGTTTCTCTTTCGATCTTGAGTGTGATATCACTGTAGATGTCAGCGCTGCCGTGTTCTGCGCCTAGCGGCGAGAAGGGATCGGAGATTCTTGGCCCTCCGATTCAAGGGCGTAAAATGTTTCGTGTTGGGGGCCGGGGGTAGGGCGGAAAAGGAGTGGGGAAGAATTAAGACAAGAAATGCCTGAAAAAATCAGTTTGTCGACGTGTAGACCGGTTGCGCAAATCGTACATTTATCAATGTCAAAACGCGACTACAGATTTGGTCGTCCTTTTCGTTGCTTTAAAATTTCATCGAGACTGGTTACGATAGTATTTCATTTCCATCGGACGCCGATAGGTGGCGCTAGTCTGCATATGCCACGCATCCTGTACTGTAACATGGCACTGGATCATTGCAGTCAGGGCAACGCGTCTGACGTGAAATCCGGGGAATTAAAACATTAATGTATTAAGATGCCAGATTTTAAGATTTTGACTTTCAATGTCAGAGGAATACGTTCAGTCGTGAGAAGACGTGCCATCTTTCGATTTCTCCACGTTAATTACCCAAACCACGTAGCTGTGTTACAAGAAACCCATTCTGTTCCACGCGATGTTTCCTGCTGGCAGAGGGAATGGGGCAGCCAAATTTTCATGGCTCATGGTCACAGCCGGAATGAATGTGGAGTGGCAGTTCTTATACCAAGATCATTGCAAGGAATATGTGTAGCTACACCCACATTTGCAGACCAGGATGGTAGGCTCTTAATCTTAGATTTGTCTTTTGAATATTTTTGTATTAAGCTCGTAGCGGTGTATGCACCCACTCAAAACAAACCCAGAGAACAAATCAAATTTTTCAGGTCGCTTAAAAATAAAATAGAAACCATGTCAGATAATGAGATAGGTTATTTATTAATCTGCGGGGACTTAAATATACATTTGACTAAAAGAGAAACAAATAACAGGAATTTTAACCCTACTACAGCATCAAAGATCTTTACTGGGATTATTGAAGACCATAATCTGTCTGATCTGTGGCGAAGAAAAAATCCTGAGCTAATCCGGTACACTTGGAAGCGCCCTATGACCTTTTTACAACAGTCTAGAATCGATTATATTTTTGCAGGTCATTACTTTCTCTCCAATCATGTTATAAATAGCTCGGAAATAAAACCATCCATCCTTAGTGATCACTGTCTAGTTACCGCTGACATCACTATCTATTCTTCAGATCGGGGACCGGGGTTATTTCGCTTCAAAAATGATCTCCTACGTGATAATGATTTCATCAAATTAGCTAAAGAAGAAATGGTAAAGGCCACGGCTGGACATGGGATATACTGTCAGACTTCTGACTGGGGCTTAACGTTAGAAATTTTGTCAAGTAATATTCGTGTAATGAGCATCAAAAGATGGAAAGAAATTGGAATAAAAAAGCGAAAAGAAAACGAAAAATTTTTGCTCACTTTACAGAAATGTGAAGCCGAAATTGCTACCAATCCTAGTGAAGATCTTCTGCACCAATATCGAGAATTGAAGGATGTTGTAAACAACATTGAGATAGAGAAAGGAAGGCGAGCAATGGTTTATAGTGGTGCTCGGTGGATTGAGGACGGGGAGAGACCAACTCGATATTTCTTAAATTTAAACAGGAGCCGAGCTGCGAAGAAGGATATTAACGTCCTGGAAACGGAAAGCGGTGAATTTATAACCGGAAATAAAAGCATTTTGGCCTATTGTAGGACCTTTTTTCAACAAGTATATTCAACCAGCCAAGATTGTTCAATCAATAAACAAGGCTCTATTTGTAGGGGCTTTTTAGGGTCAGCTGAGCTTCCGTGCCTGACTGAGGCAGAAAGAGCAATGTGCGAACAACCTATTTCAGGTGCTGAGTGCAAGGTGGCTCTCGACGCCATGATGAATAACAAATCCCCCTCAGTCTCGGGCTTCTCGAAAGAGTTTTTTCAGTACTTCTGGCAGGACTTGGAAACCATAGTCTTAAACTATATCACACAGGCCAAAGAGAGGGGTCAATTCTTCGTTACGCAACGAAGAGGGGTCATCACAATGATTCCTAAAAAGGGAAACCAAAAATTATTAAGAAATAAAAGAGCAATCTGTTTGTTAGATATTGTCTATAAAATTGTTGCCAAAGTGATCGCAAATCGGATAATGACTGTAGTGCACAAGTTAGTTGATGGTGACCAGACAGGTTCAATTCGTGGCAGAAATATTGGGTGTAATTTAAGAATGATAGACGACGTCATTCAATATACAAACTCAGACAGTTTGAGAGGAATCTTGATGGCCTTAGATTTTCAAAACGCGTTCAATACAGTAGAGCATGAATTTATTTATGACACATTGGAAACATTTGGCTTTGGTCCACAGTTCATAAAATGGATAAAACTATTGCATAAAGACATGGAACTTGCAGTTATTAACAATGGGTATACTTCGCAATGGTTTACGCCAACACGTGGGCTACAACAAGGATGTCCATCTTCCAGCTTAATTTTTTGTTTAGTCGTAGAAATTCTGGCCACTAAGATAAGGGCAACTGACGCTGTAGAAGGGATTGCAATATCACAAGAAGCCTCCAAAATTTCACAATATATCGATGACACGACACTGTTTGTGAAAGACGCCTGTTCCGCTGATAATGCACTTGACGTTATTATTGAGTTTGGAAAAATATCTGGTCTTAAGCTAAATTTAGCTAAATCACAATTCATGTGGCTTGGTGCAGACAAGAACTCTAGTGGCAGTATTTGCGGTGTAGCGCCTTTGAGGCAGGTTAAAGTGTTAGGCGTGCAGTTTAGTGCTTTGCGGAAATGTGAGAAGGAGAACATTCAACCAGTCATCGGAAAAATAGAAAAAACGCTCAATCAGTGGTCCCAGCGTGATTTAACGTTGAAAGGTAAAATCACTATTGTAAAGTCATTGGTTATTTCCCAACTAATATACATCACTTCAGTTGTCTCGATTGATAAAAAGTGTTTAAACACGATACAGAGCAAAATCATGAAATTTATATGGAGAGGCCGTCCACCGAAAGTATCTCGGGACGTTATGCATCAGGTAATAGAAAAGGGTGGCATGAATGCTCCTAATGTTGAAAGCATTTACAAGAGCTTGCGTGTTTCATGGTTCGTGAAATTATTGAACAACGGTAACCTAATGTCCTCTAGGGTTCTACGAAAAAGGCTGCAAATTAAATATGAACACATTTTACATATGAACTATGGTAAGGTTTGGGTCGATTCACGCAATATATCTTCATTCTACAAAGAAATGCTTACGTGGCTAAGAGAGTGCATTCCCGTGAAGGAACCACAAAACGGTAGGGAAGTTCGACGAACATTTCTTTGGAACAACTCAGCAATCCGTGTGGGTGGAATGCCCTTCTTTAGTCATAAACTTTATGAGCGAGGAATTATGCTGATTGATGACTTATTCGACAATAACGGGCAGACCATTCTATTTGAGCAGTTTAAACATAACTATCCCGGAATAAGACTGAATAAACTAATATACATGGGTTGGCACCAAGCTATACCTGCACGATGGAAGTCATGGATCGTTAATACAAGGCGTTTGAATAGTGGAGATAGAGTTCTAGAACCCAACATTGATATACAAAACAAGGAAGTAAACATAGCGTGTGTTAAACCAAAATTTTTAGAGGTAAATGGTTACGTGAGGTCACCCCAAGCGCGCAAATCAAATGGATGAATGAGGCAGTCAATTTCGACAACTGGGGTGATGTGTATTCGTTACCCTTTAAAATAACAAAATCAACTAAATTGCAAAATCTCCAATTTAGAATCACGCATAGGTTTTTTCCAACAAAGAGATACTTATGTGTTAGGTCTGTTGTGGATGACCCATTTTGTGATAACTGCGGCGAAATCGAGTCCATTCAACATCTGTTCCTGGAATGCGAACCCGTCCGGCAGTTCTGGCATGCCCTTGTATCAAAGATAAATTCAAAGCTAGAAATGAATTGCCGTTTAAAGATTGACAAGAAAAATATTATTTTTGGATCCTTAACAGCATCACCAATAGTGAACTTCATCGTTCTGTATGCAAAGCAATTCATTGTAACTCAACGGTCTCAGGATAAGGATATGAACCTAGCTAACTTTGTTTGTTGTTTAGAAAAAATGTTCCAAATTGAATTATGCACCGCAGGCAAAAATGGAAAACTTCAACAATTCCAGTCACGATGGCAACCTTTCATTGATTCCAAATTTCAGTTCATTTTTTAGAAATCCTTTGAAATAGCGCACATCGACAAACTGAAATTCAGTAAAGTGAGCTAAGATGTGTTTATATAGTTTCGTTTCGGAAGGCATCCTTGGGGTGGGAGGGGTGGGTTGGTGCGGAAGGCGTACGCACAAGTTGTATGGTGCCCTGTTGGATTGTGACTTGGATGAGTCATGAAGCAGAAACTTTGTGTGTTATCTGTATGCTGTTTCGAAATATTCCAAATAAACATGAGGATTCGGAAAAAAAGACCTTGATTGTATCTTTTTGTCGGCTCAAGCAAATGTGATTTTTGTGGGATTTTTTTAAAGATATCGTTACTGAAACTGTCTCACTTTTTGTTGGGACTAGCTGGAGGCGTATTTTGTGAACAGGTCACAGAAACCTGAAATTCACGGTAATATAATTGTTCTATCGATAGATAGGCGATAGCTTTTGTGATTATCTTTAAAAATTATGTCATTATGTTTGGCAAGAATCCGGTATGTAGCGATATGGAAAAGGTGTCATGTTTCATCACCTGTGAAATCGGCATGGCACTCTAAAATAATAATATAATCATGTTTTCCATTATTGCAATCACTCCTTAAACTATCATATCATGAGAAATAATTTCTGAAAAAATCACTTTTAGAAGTTTCATCCCGTTTCTTAGGCCCGCTGCATCACTGTGCACTATAGCGACCGTGTTTCACTAATAACGAAACCAAGACAAGCCTTTACCCCCCCTATACATATGTCCAGGCTACACCTCTGGATTGATTTGGTTTCAATCCCGGGGTATTTGGCTTACATTGCGTTCAAGCGACCCCACCTGTCTGGACACGGCGGCTCCCGCCAGCGTATGAATGGCCAGGGACGGCACCACCAGCAGCGTGATGGGAAGCATCGCCAGCGACAGGCTCACCGTGAACATGTTACCTGCCGGCAGGGAGGGCTGTCAGCGGGGCTGCTGCAGAAGTGGTCTACCGACGGAGGAAGGTAACAGCGGTATCACCTATGCCGAGCATTGAAACTAGAGAGGTCACGAGGAGAAGGGGAGCGATTTATTGTTTTGCTCGAAATTGGTTTCTGTGGGAGCTAGTGGTACAATCAGTCGATGCAGGATAAGTATGCAGAATGTTGTGCTTTGAAGGGGTGAACAACGAGCGCCCCTGAGCTCAGAAAACCACCTCTAAACGTCGGAAAAAGGAGTAATAGCGGAGTAGCGGAGAGGCGGGTAGCGGTTTCCTGATTTTGAAAAAACAGCGCTGGTAGCGGTAACGGTTTCAGCTAGCCAAGGTTGCAGAAGTATCGGAAGTGGTTAAAAAAGCGGTAGCGACACCTGCCTCTGAAAAAGTATCTGAACAAGATCTTATCACACGCCAATGAAAAAGATAGAAAACAATTGAAGCAAAAACGTCAGCAGGACATGTACGGGAAAGTACAGTTTTGGGTGGCTAAGCGTCTGATTTGGTCCCGTTTGACTTTAACAGCTCTAACCACCTCCTGCTCCAATATTCTTGCCATTCCTACGTCCATGGGCGCCGAAAGTGGGGGGGAGCACGGGGATGTGTCGCCCTCTGTTGGCCAACTAGGGGGGACGTCCCCCCAAATTTTTGGGTCCATCGTCATTAATGCTGTCAGGTACCGAATATGCTCAAAATTCACCTCCCCCGATCAGCACCAGCCCGGGTCCATCCCCCCCTGTAAAAATATGTGGCGGCGCCCCTGCCTACGTCTATATATACTAGCATAGCCGGAGGTATAAAATACCACCACTGTAGACCTAAACATTTCACGCTTGGTCATACAGACATCAGGTTTTTAGTACTGGATGAAAATGCTGTCTGAGAGAGGGGACCAAGCGCAACCCAGTGTCTTCACGGTTGCAGAACAAGAAGTGGACAGGTTGACGTCGTTAATGGTGCGTTCTGATACTGGTAGCCAAGATAGCACTGTAGGCTCATTGCTGTTCTATTTCTTTAGCTCAAACCCATCATGTGTTAGAATTCGGGCGTCTCATTTCCCCAAAGTAATCGTTAAAGCAGGGTTTGGCGCAGACGTGAACCAGTCATCCAGGTTAAAGATCGGCGTTGATTGTTTCCACTGCAGCGGAAATAATCATAAAGCACAAGCATGCTTTGTTTCCCCGATGAAACACATGCAGGCATGTGCTTCATCGGGATGACTCTCCAGATATTCATCAGTAATTTTGTGAAGGACGCAGTTTGCAATATTTGGGCTACATTTGCTCCGAAAATCACGATACCTATTTGGCACACCTATGAGGCATCGAAGCATCCATTTATCTCCAGAAGATGCACAGGGTTACCTGGTCTTCATCTTTGATGAGAACACAGTAAAAGATAACGCCAAAATCGGCAGCGAATCCTTTTAGGTTCACGAGATCCTTATCATTACCCTCGCGATATTGGATTAGATTTCGTAGCAAGCTCTGATAGAGATCTGCACCAGTAGAGAGGCTATCGTTTAGAGAAACATCATTGCATATCATATCTGGTTGTACTTTGGCATCGCTCTCTATTAGTCCCCAATCTCTGCTACTCGTCCAATGGTTAAGTTTTAATTTTATGTGCGCCTCTCTCCTACTTCCCTCAGCAACCTCCGGGCCGGGCCCCAGCTTCTCAATTCAGCAGAAACCTATCGCGACACTCCTGACTTCAGCGAACACGGCCGCCGGCTAGCCTGCGCTGACTCTGCCGCCGTCTCGCCCGTACCGAAGAGCAGCCTCGGATGGCGGAGCAGATAATCAAACCAATAGAGAGCAAAGTATGGCTTGGATTTTTTAAAGATAATATTAACATATCTCCTGGTTGGTAACTTCAATGCTCTACCATTTTTATGAAGGAATTCCAGCTAAATTTCTCGCACCACAGGTGAACGCGCCTCCACCAATCAGCGGCCGCCACCCGCTGACTGCCGTTTGCCTCCGGACACAGAGGTTAGAGAGGTCACGCTGGGCAGCGCTGGCGCCGAGTTCAAGCCTCGGTGGGGAGGGGTCGCGAGGCGGATTATAAGACTGACATTCGTGGTGTTGAGAATGGTGGTGCTTGTGTCTGTTGTTGGACTGAGGAAGGGTGCAGTTGTAGGTAACATTCTGTGCACGTGGGTGGATATATGGTTAGGTGTTTGTACATACATTTGTTGATAGCACTGTTTGGAAAACATTAGTTTATTTAATGAGTTATGTGAATATACTCGGGTGGGCAAAATTGTAGGCGCTGCAGGCAGGAGTCCGAAATGTTCTCGATATCAAGGTACATACATGTTGCAGCTTTTAATTTGTTTTAAGTTTACACACACTGGCGATGCAATATACACGGTACATGTGGCATACACGCCTAGCTGACATTTCATTTTCATACATGACTAGTATTTTGAAATGCTAAAAGTATTATTTAAGACATAGAGAAAATAAGTTAGCATCATGCAAGCAAGGAGTGTCCAAGATAAACCAATGGGTGTACGAGCCGTTAACTAAGTAGATATGTATGTTCTTGTAAAAGTTATTTAAGACACCAGTCGTATTTCGGTTATATTTTCGTAGCTTTCGAAGGTGATTCGACTATCTTCGTCAGCGAAAAGATTGATAGCCAGTGCCTAATTCAATGCTACACAAGTTTGAGAAAACATCGCATCACACTCGTGTTAAAACTTCAAATTTTACTTGTTATTTCTTGCCCAATAATAATTAATATACAAGTTACATACACAAGTAAACATACATAGGGGAAACGTGTAGGACCATAAAAACACTACAACAAGAACATAAAAGAGCTATAGAAAACGAGAACCACAACCACTCTGGACTGGCTAAACACATTCTAGACACCGGACACAAAATTAAATGGGGTGACGTCAAAATCCTAGCGTATGAAAACCATTGGAGAAAAAGAAAAATAAAAGAAGCTTCATTGCAAAAACACAACAAGACAAACTACTAAATACAAACTCAGGCATTCCAATGCCAGAAATTTACCAGGTTCTTCGCTCTTCATAAAAAGTAATAGTAACAATAATAATAATAGTATTAGAACAATAACAAATAAAAAGTATCTCAAGGTTGCATGTTCGTCAAATATACCTGTCACCGAACTATTATAATTACTAATTACTAGTCATGAAATGACATTGGTTTAGAGCGTATTCTAATAAGTTTTTTGCGGCGTTTTCAGCGACACCTTACTTGTCGGTCTTTGACGTAAGTCTATGATGCTCTAGAATTTAGCTTGATCCAGACTTTACGTAGGTGTATGATGATCTAGAATTTAGCTTGATCCAGACTTCACGTAGGTGTATAATGATCTAGACTGTGACCTTCCCGTGTGTGTGTACTGTATTTGTCTTTGTGACTTTTAACTCACTTAATTAAATTGTTGAACTTGTATATTATATATTATTGGGCAAGAAATAACAAGTAGAATTCGAAGTTTTAGCACGAGTGTGATACGATGTTTTCAAACTTGTGTCGTATTGAATTAGGCGCTGGCTAGCAATCTTTCGCTGACGAAGATAGTCGAATGACCTTCGAAAGCTACGAAAATATAACCGAAATACGACTGGTGTCTTAAATAACTTTTACAAGAACTTAATATGTCCCAGTCAAACACCATTTACCGCAACATAGATATGTATGTTTTATGGCATGGAATCGCTGTATTTCTAAAGGGTCATGGGCCATTATGGGCCATTCCCCTATCTCATCCCTTTGATGCTGCCACCACCGGCCTCCAGGTAGCCAGAATTCACTGTGGACGGCCGTCTAACCGTGGTTGTCCTACTTTCTCTTCAAGACTAAAATTGGTTTGTATATTGTAATAATAGGTTCTTAACCCTTGCCCCGGTGGCGGGTACGAGCCACCTTCGCCCTGGTGGGGGGGGCTAAAAAAGGCCCCCCACGATTTTAAAAACTAAGAGAGCTAGAAAAAAGCGCAAAACGGCAATCGAAAGCTCTTCAAAAATTATATAGAAAATACTTCGGTAATTTTTCTTGTCAGGTCAGTATCAAGGTCACCAGAGGTCAAAATAGGTCAAAATCGCTAATATGAGGTGTACTAAGAAAACCCCATATATCTCAGAAACTATGATAGCTAGAAACGTTTTTCTAACACTATTTGAAAGCTCTTGAGTTGTTCTTTAATTTTAGTGCCATTCATTTTCGTGTCAGGTCAAAGCCTAGGGAGCTACAGGTCACTGAATATTGGGCATATTCTTGGGAATGTCCATAGCCACCCATGCATAAGGGCGTTTCTTTTTTCGCTAATAACTGCCAAACCAAACGAGATACAGCCAAAGTTAATGCACTGTTGCAATCCTCTCGTCAATACAAATCGAATGATATATAATATTGCTATCCCAGGTCAAATTTAAGAATTTGACCTGACCCAGGTCAACGGTCTGACCCAACTTGACCTGGTATAGTCATGATGTATATCATTTGACTTGCAGTGACTATACAAACACTTTGGTGACAAAATAAAAGTTCTATCTTTGTTTATTCAAAATTTATAAAGTAAAACACCAAAAATGCTTATTTGACCTAAGGTGACCTCTTAAAGGTCACAAGTCAAAATTTTTGTCATCAACTTAAGAAATGTGCTAAGAGCAAGTCATAACCGATGTTTGAAGATGATTCCATCCATACTTACTGAGAAAAGCTCATTTCGTGATTTTCCCCATGTATTGACAATGGGGAGGTCATGCTCTGCACATGACCTTAGGTCGCCAATATAAAAAAATCCCGGAACAAATGTTGTAGCTCCTGGTGGGCCCAATATGTGGTATGAGTTTCAACTTGATCGATTAACCCTTCTTTTAGTTATGCGGTCCTAAGCATTTTTTGAGGTGAGGTCACTTAACCTGGCCTGGTGACCTGACCTGAAATGACCTTGAGCTAAAATTTATAGGAAAGATGTAAAAAGGAGGAAAGAGCAACTAGACCAAGTTTGGCGGCGCTGCGCGCCGCCGTTTTTTGGTTACTTTGGAAAAACACGAGGGTCTAAAAAGACCCCCCACCCGGGCGAAGGTTAATTCCCGAGTTCCTAATTAGCTTTTATTTAATACTAGCATTAGTTATCAAAAGCCCTGTATTGTTATAAGATTAGGATATTCAACACTCAGCATGCGAATAAAACGTAGTTTTGTGGAACGGAGACAATGAGTGACGTCACATGTCGTGTTGAGCATTGAAAATTGTGAATCTTTGCGAAAGAAATATTTTTTGGTATTTGATGATTTTCCACGCCACAATTCCCCGAACTGACCAAATACTGCTACTAGGATGGGAAAGAACACTAATGAAACCAAAGTTAAATAAATTCCTTAAAAGTTTCCTAAAAATAAATAATTTCCTCTTATTTTGTTTTTCTTTTTTGGTTCATCACTCCAAGATGCAGTAGAATCCAGACTTCCTTGTTTTTCTTGGAGGCCTGGAGCCAACTTGCAGGAATGGCCTTGGGTGACGCAACCTATCAGCACGCTTCCATGGTCTCCAGCTTTCTCTGGGTTAGGGCGGAGGGACTTCTCGGTGCTTTTCAGCCTTTGCAGAGCAGCAGAGCGGTTGTCGGGAGCTCTGCCTGGCAGCTCAGCTCATCAGGCTGACTTGATGAGCTGACGGTGTCGCAATGTCGGTTACCGTGCCAGTCAAGGTGCAACCGAACGCGGTATTAATTGCGGCTGGCTCACAAAGACGACCCCTACCCGTCTCTTCCTGTTTTGCCAAAGATCTGCTGTTGGTCGTTTTTCACTTGACTTTTGCTTACCGTGAGGAAATCCTCTGATCCTCGGGACGAGTGATTCATCAACACCAGAGTGCTACCAAGTGCTGAATGGCAGGCCAGGTGACCTGCAGGGTCAGACAGCTTCTTGAAGCGCTTGTGACCAATCATAGAGCACTGGGAGTCAAGAACTAGGCGGAGTTAAATAGAGGAAGTCTGTCTCACCAAACTCCGCATTGGCCAAGTTGCCACGCCACGCACGCCCATTACCTGAACGCTGCCCTCAAACACTAGCGGACGCAGAAGGGGGAGGCACGGGGCCATGTCCCCCAAAAATGGCGAAATTTTTGCTGATTTTCTTTAAAAAAACACTATGTTTTTACGATTTTTCCCGAGTTGCCCCCCCCAAATGGCACCCCTGCCCCCAACAAAAGTTCTAAATGCGGCAGTCGCCCTAGTGTACTTCATGCTTTATCTGAGGTAGATAGCTGTGGCTGTGACAAGTCTTCTGCCCCACAAAAAACTTGCCATCAAATTGGAACATTACGCCATCACCGGAAAAACCCTTAAGTGGGTCCAGTGTTTCCTACAAGGTCGCACGCAACATGTGGTCGTTGATGGGGAGAAGTGTGCTCCAGATCCTGTGGTATCAGGAGTTCCTCAGGGAACAGTGCTGGGGCCACTGCTTTTCCTCGTTTACATTAATGACCTTCCTCAGCGAGTGACGTCAACTTCAAGACTCTTCGCTGATGACTGTCTTATATACAGGACCATCAATGCTCCATCTGACGCAACACAGCTGCAGCAGGACCTCGACTCACTCCGACAATGGGAAAATGACTGGCAGATGGAATATAATCCTGATAAATGTCATCAGGATCACCAACAAGACCATCATCATCACTGGCTATACCATCCACGGCCAGCGCTTACAAACAACCAACAAAGCGAAGTACCTGGGCGTGACGATTGACAGCAAAATAACATGGGCGGCACATGTTATAAGAACGACCACCAACCCAGGGCAACGGCGCGCCAACCCACCCTGGAGATTTGGGCGACGACTATCGAGGCCCGCCGGGCAACCCGGACCGGTGGCTAAAACAAGGGGCTAAGCCACTAAGCCACCTCATCCCCCGGCACATGTTAAGAACCCCACACAGAAAGCTAAATAACATCCTAGCATTCCTTCAGAGGAATATTTCTACCTGTCCACAACATGTAAGGATGTCTGCATACAAAAGTCTCGTTCGGCCCCAGTTGGAATATGCAGCGACAGTCTGGGAAAATTCAATAAATGCCAAACATCTGTAATCGAGAGGGTCCAAAGAAGAGCTGCGCGCTTCATTACATCGGATAACAGCAGAAGGAGCAAAATCACCTCTATCCTCCAAACACTTCACCTCGAAACGCTAAAAACACGAAGAGTGTGAGCAAGAACGACAATGTTATTCCGGTCAGTCAAGGGTTTAGTAGACCTGCCAACTCTTCATGTGAGACCAGCCAACACCAACACAAGAGGCCACAATCAAAGATTTGTTAGACCGATGTGCTACGTAAATTCATACACAGACTCATTCTACCCTGCAGTGATCGCCTCATGGAACCAGCTGCCTCAGTCTCTTGTGGACTCTGGAAGTTTAGAAGAATTCAAACGCGGCCTTGAATTTTTCAAGATAAATTAAGATTCGAACCCTACCAAAATTATCAGTATTGTCTTGAAATTGTATCAGTTGTTGTGACATTCACCATCACCCATTGAATGATGTACATACATGTCATTTCTCTGTGCAAAAATGCTCGTAAGAGACAGGCACAATAAAGCGAGAGAGAGAGGCTATTCGACACGAATTAGATATCGATTCTTTCCTCCGGTTTCTCTGGTGCATATACTAGGCAATGGCGCTGTTGGAGACTTTGCGAGCAATGACATCCTGAAAAATTCGTTTTGATGTAAAGTTTGATATAGTATACAGCCAGCATAACTTTTAAGAACTGACACCCTATGCTGCATTTCGATATGCTATATTTCTGACGAATTAGACCGTTATAGAAATATGTTGATCTGATAATATCGGACACCATTTAGTCAATGGCAGCTAACCCGTTATTAAACCTGAATACTACTCAACAACACCTTGCGAGCACAAATGTAATCTCTACAGCACACATGGTGAAAAATGGATCAAAAGAAAAAGGAACCATAACCAAAACCAGCCGGTTTTGCTTTCTTAGTTCAAAGTTCGACGTGATCAGAGATAGAAACAGCCCGCAGAGACATAAAACAGACATTGCAGGTTTGAACATGCAAATGGCCATTTTACCTGATGTTGTTCAACGACTTCAAGGAAGCGGTCCCCTTTATTGAAGTTCCAAAAATTACTGCTTATGGTGAGAATAAATCTGAAAGTCAGGAAACCACAATTTTTGGAGTGACTTTCAACGTAGAAACAAGACTGTCTCTTTACAACTTATGGCTTCATAAAAATGGTTTTCATAGGTTGCAAAATGCAAACTTTGATCTGGGCCAAAACAATGACTCGTACATGCAGCACCCGAGCATTTGACATGGGACGCGCCATTGCCATTTTAGTGGCGATTTCTTCCACTCGATGTTTACCTAGCATAAATAGCAGGTTTCCGAGAGCTTAAAGCTAGAATACCCAGAAAAGGTTAACACGCGCATTGACGGGGGGCGGGTACCCGCCCCCGTCGGGGTTTTCGGAGATAGTAGAAAAACGGCGGCGCTACGCGCCGCCGTACTTGGTATACCTTTTTCCCTCATCATTTTTACAACTTCTGTGCAAATTTTAAGGTTAGGTCATCTCAGGTCAGGTCACCAGTACAGGTCAAGTGACCCGACCTAAAAAAAGTTTAAGATAGCATAAGTCGGAGCAGGGTGAACTTATCCGATTGAAACTCATATCACATAATGGCCCCACCGAGTTCTCTAAAATATGTTCCGGTATTTTTTATATCGATGACCTAAGGTCAGGTACGAGGCATGACCTCTCCGTTGGAAATACATGGGAAAAAATGGTTTTTACGGAATAACTCAGTAACGGATGGTGATAGAGCATTTATTATAGCTGCATTAGACTCGCCTGGGCTTTGCAGTTCTAATGATATGCGTTTTATATAATTTGACCCTCACCTGACCTCAGGTTAGGTCAAATCCTTGATTTGACCTAGCAAGGTCAAATTATATATCATTCGATTCGGCTTGCTAAGAGGATTCATATAGTTCAAGTCGTTTTGCTCTATCTTTACTTGTTCAGATGTAATGGCCGAAAAACTGAATTTACATGTTATCCCTATGACGGGCATGTTTTGACCTCTCGTGACCTCAAATGTGACCTGAAAAAAATGATTCAAATGTTTTCGATGGAGAAGTGGATGGGCAGCCCAACGTCGTTTACCGTTTTTCGCTACCTACCGTGGTTCTCGAGATCTTAGGGGGGGCGGGTACCCGCCCCCGTCAATGCGAAGGTGGCTCAGACCCCCGTCAATGCGCGTGTTAAATTATACTACTTTCACAAAGAAATCGGTGTAAACATACGCATTTCATCAACGGCCAATGGTTAGCTCGTTTGCCACCATGCATCTTTTATAAGTGGGAGAGGTTTAGTGTGTAGACCAATCAATCTGCTGTAACGGCTGCAACCAGACTAGCAATAAATAGAAAGACATCCTCTAGATTTTACACGAAGTCCAATAGATCCCTTCTTTTTTAACTTAAAATCGCGCGAGAATTTAATCCAGGGGCCTTTGAGATATAAAGCCCCTGATTTAGGTCCCAAAGACTTGCTGGCCTTAAGCTAGATCGTTGAGCTTGAAGAGTGTACTGGAAATTGAAGAATGTGCCATATTCGACTGTACTGTTTATGACTGGAGTTAGAGTGCTATTATATGATATATATTAGATTATAAATATAAATATATATATATATATATGCATATAAAATTATCGAATACGATAAATATTCGATGATTTTCAATGCATGCAGTGAATTTGATTGGTCATATATTAGGGGAAAGTGGGGGGTCACGGACACCGTAACGATGGTGTGAGTTTTCGATGACCTAATGAACTTGTTTCGTTCCTATTTTGATTGTAGAGATACTTCAGACATTTATCTACCTCTGTGCAAGCATCTATGTGTCTGTAATATTTTTTTTAATTTGGGTAAAGTTAAGAAAAAGTAGCAAAAGTCCATTTCGCCCAACCTAAGGGGTAATATGGTCACCCCATGGGGGAAGATGGACAATGTGATCAAAGTGATAACACCATGCCTTGAAGATTTGAAGATTTGAAGATCACACTATGCACATGCCCCACGGTGACTGCCGTCCGCCGCGGGGATGCGGGCATTTTCTTACTTTTCCGTCAAGGGGTCAAAGGGGGTCATGCCATTTCTGGATTTTTTAATGACGGAGGATTAAAGTATCAAGGGCTGTCGTGGAACTATGCATAGGTTGATCCAGGATCGCCGATCAGGGGGCGGGGCACCTTGCCGGGGGTGCCATCCGGGTCAGTGGGCGGGCGCGCACCCTGGGTGGGGGGGGCAGCGGGCCCCCACAAAAACTTTAGCTCCAAAGTGCTGCCCCCATCCATGTGGAGCGCCTAAGGCGCCCACCAAGGGCATGTATGAGCCTTCACCTGACTTTTAGAGGCAGTACTACACTGACTACCGCCCCTGCACCCAATATGCCGCCCCCCTACACTGACTTTGCTGCCCCTGCACCCAACACACCACCCAAAAAATTTCACTAGCTCTGTGGAGCAAAAAATTCATTGTTTTCACCACCCCCTCCTGGATACGAAAGTTGGCTACCCTTTCGGTGAACAAGTGCGCCCCCGGAGGCAAAATTCCGCAAGAAAATTCCCAGGCCCCTCCACTGGCCTGGTGTCCCCTCTCGTAAGCCGCCCCCCAAATAAAGATCCTGGGTGCGCGCCTGCCAGGAGGTGCCACTTTTCGAACTCAAAACATATCAGGTGGGCGCCAGATCCTCTCGCAGGGCTAGGAGCGCCCCTTCCCCGCTCCTGAGGGGAGGGGTTGGAAGCGACATTTTAGGGGGCCCATCAATCTGTCAGGGAGGCACCGTGGCCATTTCAGGGGCTCTGAGTGTTAGTGGGGTACACCTGCCCCTAGATGACTCCAAATTTAATTATATGTTCTCCAGCATTTCGGGCCCTATGTTTCCCAAACCATCAGGCTTTATTTATTTAAGCTTATATCATATAAAATTAAATATACTCTTGTGCGTGGTAACATGGATACCACGTTCATCTTGCCCCACACGTGGTGTCCGTCTTACCCCACTTTGCTCTTCCTATACAAACTTGGATATGAATTGGACGTCATTGCGATTACACAGTCAGCGACTGCGGTGAACAGAATGTAACGTCTTGAAGAGCCATATTACGTAAAACCAATACAGGATCTATAGAATCATCCAAGCAATGACCTTACGAATTCGATTGTGAAAAAACACGAGTTGCAGTTTTTACTATTTTGAAAATTGTATAAAACCTAGAGAGCTTACCGGACCCAACGTTGCCCTGCGACCAACGCGCTAAAAGGAAGCGTATTACACGCTTTTCCTGGTTGTGGCACTGCCAGTTCGTCCCCAAATAGGGGGTGTCCGTCTTACCCGCGGTGTCCATGGCCCCCCACTTTCCCCTATGTGAAGACAGTGAATGACAAGTGTATTATTGTATACTCGTAAATCTATGTAATGAAGCCTAGATTGAGATGTAATGTATATTATCTAACTAGCTTTCTGGTGCGCTGAGGACTGTAATGAGCGGGTTAAATTTGTTTACAAAATATACCAGAAGTAATTTCTCGACGCGCTCTACAAAACCGGTATTTCAGTCCGAAACCCATCATGAATGCGAAACACATGTGGAACAGATGTACAACCTTTATACGCCGTGTTGTACCAGGTTCTGGATCTCTTCTCATTCTCGGCTCCAGCACCCCTACCATAAGTGTCGCCACCGGCAAAAAAGTGGGGGGCCAGCCAAACTTCAACCTGATGCTGACAAAAATTTTCAACATCAGTACCAAAAACTGTTCGAATTTGGGCTCCTCTTTGCCTTCCGCAGCGGCTGGATATAAGAATGTCCGGCTTTTTCTTATTTTGACTGAGATCAGGAAATTTTTGGCCAAAAAGTGGGGGCCTGGCCCCCTGGCCCCCCTTTTCCGACGCGTATGACCCCTACCACTGGGTTTTCACATATGCGATTTTTGTGAAAGCTCCTTAGTTGATTTAGATGATTTGGAATATGTTTATCACCGGCACCATTATTAGATAGTGTTAACCGTCATGATGCTATTTTAAGTGACCTCTATTTTGGTAGGGTCTCGGCATATTTCGAATTCAGAGAATTTTGGGGGAAAAATATTATCAACGTAGGTTTCTTTAGCTGTTGTTAGCAGTATCGATTGAACAGGTGGCTTATTTGGTGTGTTTTAATTGCTCTGAATTTAGTTTGTAGCACTGTGAGAACTATTTCACATTCATAAACGATTAAATATCAGACTCAATCGTTTGAAACTGGCACCCCCATCATCTCTGCCTTCACTCGCTCATTCCCCATTCCGCTGCGAGGCGGACTACCTGGCCTGCGGGCTATGGAGAGTCACGTGACTGCGACCGGTCGGGTCCGCACCGGACCAGCAGTCAACCGCGTTCAACTCACGTGGTGTGCTCGATTGCTGTGGCAAATCGGGCGGGGACCGGTGGCAACGTCTTCTTCTCGACCGTCGCTACCTACTTCAGGACCATTCGAAGTTAAGGAACTTCTAAATCTCCAGTGGAACACAAATTTCACAGAGGCCAGAAATCAACTAGAAGGTAAGCACGCATCTGTGTATTTTGCAGCGTCCACCGAACTCATGCTCCCAACTCCAGTCATTCCTCAGGATAGTCATCATATTTCGTTCCTAACTCTTTCCAGGTTGGAAAGAATACTGGGGGTTTAAAATTACACATTTTCAAGGAAAACCCAGGCCTTAAACCCAATTCTGCCGCGCGGAATCCAGGTCAGCGGGTACAATACCCATCATTGTTCTCTCCCAAAAGACGTGTAGAGTTGATTTGGCCTGAGGTTAGTCGTCCATTTAACTTATGTGTTTCTTCTTCATCTCAACGAACTGTTGGTGACATAATAAATCTAATGACATCAAGATGCATTGGGATTATTCATAGGATTAGATACTTCATTAACGAAAAAGTAGCTCTGCTTCTTTACAACTCCTTGGTTCATTCTCATTTAAATTATTGCTGTCTAGCTTGGGGGTAAATTACTCATCACAGTTGAACCGTTTAATTGTGTTACAGAAAAGAGCGGTCAGACTTATTGCAAATGTTAATCTACCACATAGTTCTGAACCATATTTTGTCAAATTTAAGGTTTTGAAAATTAGTGATATAGCAAAATCCCAAATGCTTCTTCTAGTACACAAATTTCTTACAGGCTCGCTTCCTCATTCACTCTGCAGTATGTTCAAAATAAGAGAAATCAATCATCATGAGACTCGGCAAAATGTGATTCTTGAACAACCATTTTCTAATAGAAATTATCGTTTGTTCACTACTCCCTGCCTTGGCCCTAAATTGTGGAATTCCATTTTCATCAATCAATTTCAAGTAGTTGAAGATGTGCCAGCTAGCAAAACAGTAATAAAAAATATCATAAAAAGGAAACTGTTGGATTTGTATGTCAACCAATAGACCAGATCTTTTCGTATCTCCTCTTGTCCCTGTGGTAGCCGAACTAGGTATGCGTGTTTCATTCCGTGGCGAATCGCTTCTCTAGATTTGTAGTGTTAATAATTTTGTTACAACGAATAAAATAAATTGTAAGAGCTAGGCTGTTTCATCTAAACCAGGTTAAAAAAACACGTTACTAATAACGTATATTAAACCTGTCTGTGGTTCAGCACCCGGGGTCAAGTGGCTCTGCGATGTTTCCACGCTTGACAGACAAATATCATGCTCTCATCTTCAGTCACTCTCACCTCATCATCATAAAAAAATCAGAATCGGTGCTAGTCTGCACTGTGGTGTTCCCAAAAAAAGCATGCTCACATCTAAAGTCACTCTCATCTCATCATCATCTGAAAGAACTCCATTTCTCCTAGAGATCACCATAAGTGAGTATAACGTGATTTTTCTTCTTTCTTTCTTTCTTTTCTTGACAGGACATCTGGCCGGACAATGAAGATGCGGAAAATATATCTTGATAAATCATGAGCTTCCTTTCTTTGCCTTTGAAGGTCGGTGCGCAACAGGTTTTTCCTCGCCTACTGGCCTGAGGGGGTTATGGAAAGGGGCTCATACATGGGTAATCATGCTTTCATATCAAGTACCTCTCACCTCATCATCTAAAAGGCTCAATTCACGTTATTGGTACGTAGATTAAACATGTCTGTGGTTCAGCACCCAAGGTCAGGTGGCTCTGTGGTGTTTCCACGCCTGACACACAAAATATCATGCTCTCATCTTCAGTCACTCTCACCTCATCATCATAAAAAAGTGTTTCCGCACCCGGTGTCAGTCCTCACCCTGGTGTTCCCACGTGGGACACACAAAAATCATGCTCACATCTTTAGTCACTCTCACCTCATCATCATCTAAAAAAGACTCAAAACACGTCATCATGTTACGGATATTAAACCTGTCTGTGGTCCAGCACCCGGTGTGAATACGCTCCGTGGTGTTTCCACGTGGGACAAACATTAAAAAAAAAAATATTCAGCTTTATCCAGAGCCACGTTATTGACCTAAGAGTCTCAAACAGATCAGGTACATCCGAACGACCTGTGAGATGTCATTGCAGAGACCCGAAAAGGCCCGACTTGCCCAACATGGTTGGGGAAGATCTCGGAAACCAAATCATTGGATGCCATCTTCATGGACTCCTCATTTCCTTAGTAAGATGCGAATAAGCCTTTCATTTTATATATCAAAATTTGGAATTCCCCGTGCGATTGGGACTCCCCGTGCGATCCCCAACTACTTGTCAACCTTCCCGTACCAAATTGCTGGATGGCTGCTGCCGAAGCTACCGATGGTGTATGTGTGTGTGTGTGTGTGTGTGTGTGTGTGTGTGTGTGTGTGTGTGTGTGTGTGTGTGTGTGTGTGTGTGTGTGTGTGTGTGTGTGTGTGTGTGTGTGTGTGTGTGTGTGTGTGTGTGTGTGTGTGTGTGTGTGTGTGTGTGTGTGTGTGTGTGTGTGTGTGTGTGTGTGTGTGTGTGTGTGTGTGTGTGTGTGTGTGTGTGTGTGTGTGTGTGTGTGTGTGTGTGTGTGTGTGTGTGTGTGTGTGTGTGTGTGTGTGTGTGTGTGTGTGTGTGTGCGTGTGGGTGTGGGTGTGGGTGTGTGTGTGTGTGTGTGTGGTGGGGTATTTTCTTCCGTTCAACGCCACTGGCCATTTTCTCCTGCAGAAACTTCCCTTATCTCGGGGTAACGATTCGTCTGCGTTTGAGGAAAACAAATAATCGTTCTGACCTATGCATAGTGATTTATGGGTCATTGTGCAAAATGTTCCACCTGATCCTCGAACAGTTACAAAAGAAGCATGACACTAACATTTTTCACTATGCATTAGACCCGTATTTCTTAGAGAAATAACCATTTCAAAATAGCCAAATTTTGTAATGGTACAAGACTAGGATGGACCTGGGCCCATATCTCAGATATAAAGAGGATGCCGCCAAATATAAAGCTTTTTAACTGGGGGCATACTGTGCTATATCAAGCTAGGGACAATCAGTTAGCCCATTCCGAAAGTTGCCACTTTGAATATTTTCTGTATACGATTGTTTGAGCTGCCCGCGTAGTTTGAGCGTATATGCTCAAACTACGCGGCTATAGACTCAGCTTTGGCTAAGCCGAAGCTTGAGTTGACAATTACCGGCCAAGCACTAAATATTAGGGTTATTGGAGAGGTGTTTCTTAGACGGAGTTTATTGAAAGGACAGGTGATCCCATATTTGTTTAATGAACTCAAAGAAACCGCCAGGTTTATATCTATTTTAGAAGTTGGTGATAGAACGATCGAAGAATACAGACCTGTGAACCAAACTAAGAATAGACACAAACAGGTTGAAATATTTACACTATTTCCCGGTGCCCAGAAACATTGAACTCTTTGTAAGCGTTTAAAGTGATACTGCTAACTTAGCAGCTATGGGTCCAAGCAATAGTGTAAATATCTCGACCTGTTTCGACCTGTTTGAGCAGTGCGAAGTTACGGTGATTGTACCGCGATACGAGTGTGTGCCGAAAGCACCACCGCGTCGACCGCGCTCCGACAGCGGCCGACCGCTGGGCCTGAACTGCAACGCATCTCACGCGTCAACGCTTTCGGCGTCCAGTCACTGCCATATTAGGATAGGGTTGTGCTAAATATAGCAGCGTGGTGTGGCCCTGATTTTCCGAGCTATCTCAGAGAGAACTAAAGCGGGATGAGAATTTCCCTGGTCCATCGGATGTCAAATAGTTTCTGACCGACCCATTCTCCCACACTCGTTCTCTCTGTCCAGGGGTGTGAATTTATATCTTTTGGGGTGCCCGGGCACCCCTAATGAAACGTTGAGCTAGTGTTAAGAGTTCCTTTAAATTTAATTGTGTATAATTTTCAGGACTTTAAACTGGACTTATTTGCCTCAGCAGGCCTATGTGAGGGCCGAAACAAGGATAATTTAATTATATCTGTTTTGTGTGGTGGTTATTGGTATTCTTTCAAATTTTGGCACCCCCAATGAGTTTTGGAAATCCACGCCCTGTCTCTCTCCCATCTCTCTCCCTGTCTTTTCTTACTACTCTTTACTTTTACGTACTACTTACTCTTTATTTTAATTACTACCTCTCTCTCTCTCTCTCTCTCTCTCTCTCTCTCTCTCTCTCTCTCTCTCTCTCTCTCTCTCTCTCTCTCTCTCTCTCTCTCTCTCTCTCTCTCTCTCTCTCTCTCTCTCTCTCTCTCTCTCTCTCTCTCTCTCTCTCTCTCTCTCTCTCTCTCTCTCTCTCTTTACTTACCCCTCCCCTCCCCCACCTCCACTCTCTTAACACGCGCACTGGAGAGGGGCCTCGGAGGCCCCACCTGTTTTTCCGAGGTGACCGGAGAACCGTCCGTAGCCAAAACACGATACTTTGCCACATTTAATAGAATTTAATAGCGCGTCGATTGGTGAAGACTTTTTGAAAATCGGTCGCAAAATTTTTGACTTATAGGCTTTCAAAGTCAGACCCGCATTTTGAGATCGCCGTAATTGCGCGGTCGGACCAGTTAGCATGCATTGGAGACCGAGTGGTGACGTCATAACGCCATATAACCTGGATTATATGTCAAGGTCACCTCGCATGAAAGTCAAGGTCAAGGTCAAAGGTCTCAGGTCAAGGTCGTATCTGTACTTTCAAGGTCACTGACCACTGTGCTTCTGACCAAATGACGTTACCCGGTCTGACATATATTATGCTATGAGGTCATTGATAGGGTACCCCAATACAAAGGTCAAGGTCAAAGGTCATTGGGAAAGGTCAATCCTCATTTACCGCCAAACAGTGGCTACAGTGTTAGTCAAAGTGTACATTATAAGTAGTATGCCATATGGTGACCTTAAAAGTCAATGACCTTGAATGACCTTGACCCAAAAATTGTGAGGAAGCCTCTTTGAGACCTCTTCTCTAGAACCTTGTCCACCTTTAGCTTATTCCCGCCATTTTTCCGCATAATCACAGCATTTAGCAATCGGTCCCCAGCATGGCTACAGTTTGACCTTTACGACCTCGTTCGACCTTGAAAATATTGACCTAGGTCAATGAAAATTGGTCATCATGTAGATCACTATAGCCCCCACCCACCTCCTAAGTGGAGTTTTTCTAAACCTCTTAGTTTCTGAGATCTTAGGGGGTCTACGAGGCCCACCTCCAGTGCGCGTTAGTGCCGGACTCCCTCCAGTGCGGGTGTTAATACCAGATTGACTATTCAATCACAGCTATTGCCTTGAATCTTTTAACCACTGATTGATACTGTAAATGGGTCCCGAATTACCGTGTAATATCTCTAAAGGTGCAGGTAGGCCATCATTCATCCCTTCAGCTCTGAAGCAGCGGTATCCATCAATATCGACCACAGCTTGATTTGATTCCGTTCCATTCCAAAGTATTCCTGGAGGTCCCAAGCAATATGCTTTAAGCGCTAATGATCCGAACTGGGGAAACGTTTGCAACGGCCACCTCTTTACCTTGTCCCAATAATGACAGTATTGATCTCCTCGGCTCAATATCGGCACCGAACCTTCATTTCGACAACGCCGATTGCGACCCGGTGGATTCATTGGATGTATGAAGTTAGCCATCGATCCTCTGTAGTCCATCCACTGCGTAGCCTCCGGCCAACAGGGTACCCGGACCCGACAGCGGCGTTTCTGGCCAGACGCGTTCGGTAGGTAGGCGAATGCTGGCTGTTTCAAAACTAATGTGATCTCGCTGATGTTGATTGCACATTTTATCAGTGTTAGTAAAGATGGCCGTCTACAGCAATGTACTCAGATGCGTTTTCTCGCTGGAATTGTGGTGTGCTGCCCTCAATGCATGGTGCGCACTTGCTATTCTTTATTTTCCAAGCCCCAGCCAGGTCCTGATTCCAAACACATCGAGATGATCCAAGCAAGGTAACGACAAAGTGAGAATTCATGGCGACGCCGATTCAGGGGCATCAAAGCAGAACTTTTTAAGTATGAAAGCCACAATGAAATTTTGTATAATCTAGTGGGCTGGCAATAACTTGACAGGGAAAATTGGGACTTGTTATGGGTATACAATGCCTGTGTAAATAAGTATGTTGTTAACCCTTCGCCTCCAGGGGTGTTTGATCGGACCCCTAGGTTTTTTCACAAATTATGCCGGGGAAATTTAGAAGAGAGATGCGTCGCTTTGCATGCCTCTAAGGTGATAAATTTGACAACTTATGGCCAAAAATTGGCGTCCGGACAGGTCAACGTGATATGACATTTGCCAAACCTATGCACGGAAATTGAGTTTTTTTTAAATGAGACCGATAGAACCAAGTTGTAATTCAGTTCCTAAAAGAACTAAATCAAGTTTCTGAACATCATTTGAAAGATATTGAACAATAGAATCTGCAAGGTGCAATCCATTTTGAGGTGAGGTCAATAAAAAGGTCACCAGAGGTAACCATAGTCACGGTTTTCGAAAATAGTTTGCGCCTTTAGCTTCTGAACGAGATAAGGTGCAGCAATAAATTTATGTCATAGTGACGAGCATGACCCGAACATTTGACATATATCCAAAGGTACATTTCCTTCCAAGTTTCATAACCTTCAAAGGTTACTATTTCACCTTGACCTAAGGCCAAGGTCAGTTAAAGGTCACAAGGTGGTCTTACAAGGTTATACCGCTTATAATTTGAGTTATTGTATCAATGTGGGCACATTGATGTTTTTTTGTTTGTTCTGGATCCGATGGTTTCCGATCTATAAGATATTTCTTAAAGGGGCCTAAATTTGACCCATTTTGGCCCACTGTGACGTCAAAGATCAACAGATATGGTTCAAACTCGGCTCCAAAGTAGAAAACGGTAAGAGGCTTCCAGCACCATTTCGATTTGTTCAGTGTCACCCTCGGTTCCCGAGTTCAAAGGAAGGTCCGATCCGACCCTCCCCACAGACTGGGGGAGGGGGGTACGAAAAGAACCAAGGCGGTGCCGGGATCAGGTGCGGTGCACCAGTGCCGAAATTCTTCAATTATTTCACACCTATATGCGACATTTTACCCCATATTCTTCGAATTATACAAAGTCGCAAATCCAGTGGCGGGTCCAGAGCTTCATTTGGGGGGAGGGGGCAAGGAGCTGTCAGTGTATAGTGGAAACAGTCATTGCATCAAGCAGCATTATTGTGTAGTCGATGGTCTCAGCGCAGACCCGGCGCAGGCCCGGCTGGTATCGGCTATTCTGGTCAGGAGCAGCATCAGGCTCCTTCACTGGGACGCCGGGCCTGAAAGATCCTCACACACCGGTATGCACAGGTGGAGGAACGTCCAGAACAGACCTATGACCAGACCGAATTAACAGACCACAACAGAACACTGCGGGGGTCAAGGTGTATGTTGATGTCGTTTTTTCAGTCAATGTCATAGGGCAAATGAACTTTAAGGTTTTTTTCGGGATTTAGTTTCTGGTAGGTATATACGTAAGTTATTAATCGGATATTTCGAATCTATTTGACGATTCTTTATTAGCGAATATTATGATACTGTGATAGGGTGATAGGGCAAATGGTTAAGAGCTGAACATTGGGAGGGGCCATAACTCTCTGCCTCCCGCTTCCTGCGCCGATTCCGATACGTCCCCAAGTGTCCTATGTTACATAGAACGCACTACTGCAGTGTTTGATGAGTGTGGTACTGCAATGTATTTCAATTTAACTGAAACGCAAACGTAGGTACAATCCCCCGGTATGTTTGACACAAACTCAATGTTAATCTCGAATGCTTCATTTCGAACTCTTTCCATAATGAAATTGATGAGTGTGATGAATGTAATTTATCCCACAAAGTGTTTCGTCATCATACACATAAACTTGAACATTGTTTGCACATGAATTGTTTTGTTATTTAATTCCGCTGATAAATTTGTGAATTTGTAATCCTCCGATTAGAGAGGCCTCATCTACCTCTAACACAAGTTGGAGGTTTATTAAATGTCCTGAACTCTTACATACATAATATCTACGTGCACCCTGTCATGGTAATCCTTACACAATAACTCAGGCTGTTGGGCGGCTTTCAGGACCGAGTTATCAGTTCCGACTCATTCCGTCCATTTAAGCATCTGACCATCTGACGGAACACCAGCCTACAAACACTATCCCTGAACCAAAAGTAGGCACTAAATCACAGCTCGTCTTCCCTCCTCAGAGACTTGCCTTTTTTCCTCAGTCTGTCGCCGACGATGCAGGAGGAGATGGTGTAGATGTTGCCGAGGCTGCCAACGGTGGCGACGCAGCTCAGTCCTACCAGCTTACCCAGCTGTACCAGGCCAGACATGGAGGGGTCCGGGTACGGTGCGAAACCATAGGCGTACCTGCTGCCTCCACCATAGTACTGGCCCTTCATCGGTGTAGAGGGCCCGGATGGTGGCGGTCCCCAGCTCCCGCGGGGGCCGGCGTAGAAACCGGGCGGCGGCGGGTCTGAAACAAGGACAGCGGGTAAAAGTCATCTTGTCATACGTAGAGAACAGTGTACCGCCTGCAGTGACGGCGGAACGTCCGAATTTAAGGGGTCACCATGGGCTTTTCAACCCATTTCTTTCCAGTCAAGTTATGGTTTCCAGTTCCATATATGGAACTGGAACTATATAACAATACCACTAACCATATAACCACCAACCATGTATGGTTTGTGTTAAAATTTCTGATTTAAGGGGGCACCGTGTCCCAGGCCCCCTTCCATTCCGCCACCAGTGACTGCCTGATCCAAAGGACTTTAAATTCAATCTGCCAATAAAATTACCCCACACACTTTAGAGGTGGGCAAAGGTGCCTTGCACAGAACACCTTATAAAAAAGCCCTTAAGTAAAAGTAAGCGTTAACAGTCCAGTCCTCAGAATGCATAGCCAGGTGCGACAGATTGCCTAATTGGGCTTCATTTATCTGACACCATCTTCAAGTCCCAACAAACAGTGCGGAATACATGTTTATTTGCAATGGTTATCTGCGATAAAATGTTTTGGCTACGGCAAGATGTTTCCCGCGCGTGTATGTCAAACAGGGCATTCTGGGTCTGAGCGTACCTACAGTATATACGTCGAGCTAAAAAGCGCCCTTAAAATGTTCAAGAACCTAAACTTATGTGAATTTGTCTGCATATTTCTGAAGTGTGTCATAAGTTTTAGCAAACAAATTAATGCACGACGCAAATAAGCTAGTCCTTTTAGATGCCCTTTCCATAAGCTATAAGTGTCATTCTGATAGAAAGATTTACCATTACATCTTAGTGCCCACCAAACCCAATTCCCTAAAATATGCCCTGTTTATAGGATTAAACAATACGACGCAGCCCAGAATGACCAAAAAACACAAAAACAAAAAACTGAACCGTATGTTAATCAGTGGCATACTTGCACAGCAGAAAAGTCGCCGCCAAGCCTTGATCTTGTCAAATTGCCAATAAACCATCTCTAGAGGCGATGTTTTGCGAAGTACCTACTCCTTGTTAAACAACGATGGCAGATTCCGCGCGCGTTTGACGCGCCGGCGCGCGGGGCTGGCGCGCCGGAACTGTAGCAGGGTGGTGCGGCGGCAGTACTGGCGCACTTGGCAGCTATCGCGCCGTCGGCATCGATGAGATGCCATTCGGTTATTCATCGCCACTGGTGGACGCTGGGCACCCCTGTCGCCCCTCTGGGGCCGTGCCAGGTGCCCACCCCTTCCTCGACGTCATCAGGGACAAGGAGGCCAATCAGCAGAACGGTGACGATGCTGGTGGTGCCCACATCTTAGATCTGTCCAATTCGGCGGGGGCGGGGACTTTGTCTCGGTGTAGACGCGCTATTAAGCCGTGCTGCCTGTAGCCAAGTTATAGGAAGGCTCCGTGCCCTTGAGTGGGGCTCCACCCAGTCCCAACGCTAAAACGACTCTGTCAAACCGAAGGGTCAACGCCGCACTCATGTAAAAACAGTGAGCATCAGCAAACAGAAACCGGACTAATTCCCACCCTCAAGTATGCCCAAATACGTCACAGTCTCAGGTCTCTCAGTGATGCAATTGATTTGATCTGGACGTTTTCATATAAAACGTTACATAGGGGAAGTCCGTGCAAGAGTACGCACTTAACTTTCTAAATGCTTTGACTTTTCTCCTATAAGTCTAACAGCTAATATTTTTATGTGGTTGTTTAGCCTGAAGAATTGTCTATGTATGGTCCATGTTTCAACTCGATGTCTCTGAAAGGAACTCGCCACGAGCCCATCAAAAATAAAAGTCACGTGCGTACTCTTGCCGGAGTGGGTCGGTAAGGGTACGCAAGAGAGGAGGCTGGAGTACGCACTGATGCCCCGCTGTGCTTTAGGTGCATAGGCCATATCGCGATTTTTTGTCGCCAAACTAGGCGATTGTATCATTTTATATCGTTCTGAATATACAAGAACTATGTTGCAACGTTTGGTTTTCCCAATATGAATGACGGACTCTGTTCCGAGCGAAAATTAAATTTTCCTATCTCTTAAGCATGCGCACTCTTGCCCAATGGTCTACTGCGTACTGTTGCCGGACATGCTCCCTTGGGAAGAAAGTCTTCATAAACATGCTGGCAGGCATTTTAGCGTGAGCTCCGGTCCTGGAGCACACTCCCAGCTTAGCTTTCTTGCTGAAGACAGACCGTAATACAATACTTTGATAATTGAATCATGGTCTAAAAAGTTTACCCAGTTAAGAAATATTACTTCAAGGGTGCCCAGAAACTTATTTTGCTCTGAACTCCCGCGGAAAGAACAGGAGCACGTTGAATTTTGGTGTGCAGCCTAGGCACTGACCTTGCTTTTTTATACCAGGGTATCCATCATCTCAGTGGTTGCTAAGCAACCAAAACAGCTGCTGCGTACTCTTATCTCCTGCGTACTCTTACCCGCCCTTACCCTACATATAATTGTTGTTGTTTTTTTGCCTAGGTTTTATGGCACTCCAACACCGAGATTTTGTGGCACCCGATGACCGGCACATACCTTTGGTAACAAATCCCGCCACACAGCTGAACAAATCTCATTGGAGCGGGTACGTGCGCCCTTCCGTGGCGGTGTTACGAGACAGCACGTTATAGATAAGTTTTTGTGGTCTACCGCAGACTTACTCCCTGTAAAAATATCATAGATTTCAGCAATATGACAATTATGAGGTGAAGAATGAAAAGGAAGCATCGTGACTGACAGGAGAGATCAATGTGCATATATTTACTGCTGGTCCGTCAAGGTTAATTGCTGGCGACAATTCGAAAAATTCTTTGAAAAATTGTCAGATTTTGTTTTTTTAATAGAAAAAGTTCAAATCGAGCAACAAAATAATCAAAGCTTAGCTATTACACGCTCAATCAATCAAAGTCCGTTTCATTTCGATATCAAAAGCTAATCCTACGCCCTAAACACTATACCACCGTGTTGTGACAAAATTGGCCGTTCTTACGATTTTCTTCAAACTATAACTGCAAAACTGTAAATCTGAGGAAAGAAAGAAATAAGAACGATATGGCCTAGACGCTGAAGCGCCTGAAAACCACAAAACACACAAGGAGGAAATACATAATCTTAAATCTAACTGCAACGTCCCTGACAGCCCCATGGACGAAACCGGAACAAAATATGTGACCATGCTATGTAGGGGCTTGGTCGTTCTCTGCTAGAACGCCCCAATAGCCAAAATTCTGTAACATACAAATGCAACTTTCATACACATGTGGCTATGAAACTACGTTTATAAAGGCAGACCAAGGGGCCAATTCGTCGGCGGAGCCAAGGGGCGGAGTCACTTGCCTCATCCCCTTATTGACCCCCCGGCACCCCCTGAAATGGTAACAGAATCCCCTGAAAGGTAGATGGCGTCCCATGAAAAGTCGCCTCTAAGCCCTCCCCCAGGATACTCATATTCATACTTGCATTTCATAAACAAAGGAACATACATAAACACACAGTGTAGCCCCAATTGGTGAAAAAGTACGGGGGCGCTTAAAGCAAGGCACCTCTCGGGAAGCATCATTTCAAAACACGGTAGAACCGCCCGTTAGTCCACCCCAGCCGACCCCCGCACGAGCCCCACGCCGCAACATTACAGCCGTCTCGCGATTATTTTTGTTTAGCTCTCAATCCGATTAGTCAAAACTACGGCTGGTTTTTATCAATTAAAGACCTCCTAAGCTACTGCACGACTAATACTGGGGTGGAGAGTGCTGCCACAGAGAAGGATGTCTGTTTGTAGTTTGGGGTGCAGATTTTCAAATTGTCCGTGTGACATGTCATCAATGCTGTTTAGCATTATCTTTCTTTGTAAGTTGTACCTTGGGCATTGCAATAGGAAATGTTCAGGATTTTCATAGAAGTGCCCACAGTTACAGCGCAGAGATTCAGCGCCTTGAATTTTAGACGGATGGCCGTTTGGATCTGACATAGCTACTCTCAAGCGAGTCAGGAGAGAGTTATATCTTTTTGTTCCGAAATAAAAATACCTTGGAGTTCAGTTGGATGGTAAAGTTTATCTATATGCTTCTTGAAGCTTGCGTGAGATTAAATTTCTGCTAGATGTCATGGAAGCTTGTTAACTAGCTTTATGATACTGAGTAGAAATAATGAACGGAAATGTGATGTTCTGAACGGTATTTCAGTCATCTTACGGGCATGTCGTAGCAGTCGATTCAGTGTCATCCCGTGTGGCTGGCAAAATTCTTCGAATGTTATTTGGTGTTCTATGATAGAGTCTAGGTAAGAAGCAAATTTTGTGCAATTCGCGTCTTTTTTCAACAGTTTTTTAACAGGGATGCGAGTATCGGCGACCCCACGATGGGATTTGACGCCCACCTGGTAGGTTTTGCCTCCCAAGAGTGGCACCCTGTCTTGATGGCGCCCCCGACCATGTACTCCCCCTCCCCGCTCGAAGGCCCTGGCTCCGCCTATGCGTCACATCACAGATAATGCACTATCTCAGGAAACATCACAATCCGCCGGTCAATACCTAATTAACCTGCAGGATAAACGGGAGCACCAAGCCATGGTATATATATGAAAGGAGGTTGGGATCCCTAAAGGTCTTATTGATTAAATGGCTCGGCATAGCGACCAGACCGCAACAGATGTTTGCTGCAGATGTGCTTAACTATGTTCATTTCTTCTCAGCAATACTATAGACGCTCAAATAAGAAAGAAGAAGTGGCGAAAGAAATCTCTGAAAACTTAGCGTAAACCATTCTTAGCACATACCCCACTGCTGTGCTGGTGTGTTGCGCCATTACGAACTGCATCATAAGGATTAATTCGCCCGTCGTTAATCCCAGTCCCTAAAATAGCCAATTGAAATGTTTAACGCAACCCAAATGAAATGTGTGAGAAGCACCTGTACGGCGAACATTACCGACGTCACCGCAAGAGAGCGAGGAAGTTTCACTTGAATCTAGTTAAGTCTACAGGTTTACCCAACCATCGTGGTACAGCAAAGTGATAACAAATGTTTAGACATAGCTGCAATCTGTTTATTTGACGGGAAGGTCGTGACACGAGTTATGTTTATTGATGATGTTTACATTGTTTGGACTGTCGTCATGTTAGTGTTAGTTTGATGTGTTAGTTTGATTCCAACACTTCGGCCACTTACTTCTGCGGCCTTCACCAAGTGTTGGTGGGATCAGACAGCTCAACACCAGAGAAGTAACTGGCTGAAGCGCTTTGTTTTATCAGACATGACAGGCATTACAGTCCGAACAATGCTAACAAGATCGATGTGATCCTTTTGTTATGAGGAGTCTAGCAGGGGTTTGTTTAGCACAAACTGCGCACTATTTTTGTATCCAGTCCCCGCCTTTGATGCCCAGTCCTTACGATTTTCGTCAGCTGGAACCAGTGCACTTTTCGTGAAATCGTAGCCTTATCCTTCAGTAGAGCCTGGGCTTTGCTGAAGATCGGAAAGCCCCCTTGACAAGGTATATTACAGCTCTTTACATAAAATATTTTATACATCATAATAAGAAATATGATAAAAACAGAGGTTACAAATGACAAGTCCCCTCCTACAGATGTGCAGTTGTCTATGATTAAGGATATGTTAATCCAGCATCACCGGGACTCTTTTAATGGCCATCATCGCCTGGAGAGTTATGCTATCAGATTTATTGTTATATTTTGTTTCTTTCAGAAGGTATAGACAAAAACGAATTAAAAAAGCGTGCCTTTTAGTGACCTCTGGTTAACTTGCTATTGTTCTAAGGTCAAAATGGTTAAGTATCTAGAATTGTTGGTATTTTTGAAGTGTACATTTTACAATGTTATTTAGTGTGTCTCAATACTGCAATATGTTTTAAGGAATACAGATTTAAACCATACATAAGTTAACATCTTAGCGACTTGTCTTACCAAAGCAAGTAAAAATGTTTAGAAAGATGATCTAGCACTTCTAGGAGCCAAGTTACACCCTGGTGTTGTCAGCCCTATATCAGACAAACAATATCACCTTACATGGTAATAATTTTGAGGGATTATCCATGCACCAACTGCCACGGTCATATAATTTCACCAACTCCTTTCCTTGCAGAAAGGGTTTCTCGAGAGTTAGATTGCTCCTTGTTCAGGGAATCCGCCGGGCCTTGAACCCGGGTCGGCCGCGTGGAAAGTGAGTGTGCTGACCACTTCACCACTGTGCCCCATCACCTTAAATGAGTTCAGAAATGACGTAGATTTTTTACCTGACCTGATATCAATTTTTTCCTTCCAGTTGTCGAATGGATCACCTTACGACCACGCGAAGCGATGTGCCTCTTAGTCAAATCTACTCGAACACATTTTGGAAAGTCTAATGAGGGAAGGGGATGCAGTCAACGGATGGTATGCATATCTTTGAAGCTCCCCGCCAAAGTTTTGCATCACTTATTCCCTTCTATACCTTTCCCCGGTTCTTCGCACAAGGTAGGGGAGAGGGTAGCAAGATGGGCATAGTTGTGTTTGAGACTGTGTGTCTCACTCACTTTTCATATAACGGTGATGATATTTCACTTGTAGCTTCAGCAAACATTTATTTGTCCCTGCGCTTAAACATACTAGGATCCGTGCTTATTCCTTTGAGCAATAACGTTTACCGTAGAATGCTGCAAAAGTCCGTCTTACCCCAACAGGTGGGGTAAGACGGGCTTTTGAAAATAGTTCATCATATGTGATAAATTTTTGACAAAAAATACCATATGGAGCAAAAACGAGGTCTGAATCATGTTGCAAAGCATTGTTTCGATAACACAGCCGGCAGACAATCACTTTGTGAAAATTCCATAAAATGATAATTTTTCAGTGGATTCAAACAATTAATAATGTATAACTCCTAATCCAGTTTGCAGGACCTTCTGGGACTGATTCTTTTTAATCACGAAAAAACAGCAGCGATAAATATTATATACTTTATGGTAATATGATATTTCCTTTCATTCCCGTCTTGTCCCACATCGATATTCTAGAAAATTTCATTGTTGGCAATCATCATGCAAGGGTAATATAAAACTTCCATCACCTAATGCATGTTAACGCTCTCCCCTGAGAGATTTTGCATATTTGACTTTCAAAATATGACCAGACACTGACAGAACGCTAGAAACAAAACTACTAACAAAGGTAGACTGAGCCATCAATATTGTTTTTCCAAAATTTTGGAAAAAAATAAAGGTTAGGAATTCGTGTTTTTTTGGCTCATGATCAGGCACCCAAACACACACTTATGCAAGTAATGAGATATATATAACCCGTACCTACCATGCCCGTCTTACCACCCTCTCCCCTATAGTGCAGGTGGATTGAAAGTGAAATTATATAAATTATTCGGTCAGTTGAACTTTCAATGAAACTTTCAATGACACAGGATGGTTTCACTCAGGCCTCATTTTGAAATTTTCACAATTCGCTGTATAGCATCCCACAATGGTACATTGTATCTGCAGAGCCAGGAAAAAACGAATTTTGGAAGCTTTAAATTCAGGCTTTCTCTTTTCAGGACTCCAGGGTTAAAGCATTCAAGTGCAGCATTTGTCTATGTGATATTGCGCAAGGGTAAAGAACATATAAGTTATGGTAGTTGAATATTGATAGTCTACCAATAAGTTGAAGTTAAGTAACCCTAGCTAGTTTTCTTCTAAGGTCACCTGAAACTAGATTCCAAATACATATGTGGAAAGTGGGTCAAGTCCAGACTGTGTTCACATATTATGCTTTGCTTTCCTCACGTGGATGTAAGAATTGCTCACCACAGGTGTACATAATTTCCTTACTTCTTTTTTCTGAGTTCTTATGCTTGAGTCAAGAACAGTCAATTTAGGACTTGAAACTAAGGTCGAAATATAGCTTCAGAATGAATATCGGACCCCTCACACCTCCCACAACCAAGAAGCTTGTTTGTCGCATGATATTTTAGAAGATTTGACACTTTTGCTTTGTTGATCGCAACTTCAATGTCGCAATATTGGTTGAGATGGTGCTGCTATTGAGAAAAACATATGTAGTATGAAGCAATTTTTGCCTGCGAAAGACTTTTTTAAGAAAAAATACATATTTATGTTCATCGAAAACTGAAGTTTAGTTGGCCTTCAAAAAAAACATTTTTCGACAGAAAACTATTTTACTGAACAGAAATTCAGATGCACTCCTCAGGTATGGTAAATAAAACCTTCGCATACACAAGATTGGTTTTAAATATTTTTAACTAGCTTTAATACGTGCCCCACTGAGGGGGGCGAATTTCGCCCCTGGTTTTCCCAAGATCACAGAAAAACGAAGAGACGCAGAACAACGAAACTTACAGAATCTTATTCCTGGTCAATTTTACGCATCCGACCAAATTTTTAGGTCAGGTCATGTCAGGTCAAGGAGCTATCCAAGCTGTTTAAGCGACCCGACCTCAAAACCGAAAATCCCGAGTTTGGAGCGGCGCCTAAGGAACATCAGCCAACCGATCAGTTTGAACTTTCAAAATATGATGAGGTTATTAGTATCTAAAAATCCTTATCTCGGAATTCGTTATTGTTGACCTAAGGTGGGGCCAATTTTTGGTCACCCCTTTATAAGTTAATGGCGAAAAATAGACAGGGTTCGTTTTCAGTAAATACTGGATAGATAAAGCCGAAAATCCTCAAACCGTGTATTCGTACCACGATCTTGACCACAAATTTGAGTTTTTGACCATCTGACCTCTCAAAGGTCAAGTAGGGTCACAGGAGCATATAGTGATCGTTTTGCTAATAACTTCTGACTGAATTGAGATAAAGCTCCTATTTTTCTTGCATTGTGCTTATATTGTCACGGGGAGTCGATTGGTATGTAACATGACCATACCAGATCACCATGTGACCCTGACCTAGCCCGAGGTCAGGTCATTTTCAAAATTTTACCTAGCAAGGTCAAATTATACATCATTCGATTTGCCACGATGAGAGGAATCCAATGATGCTTTAATATTTGCTCTAGCTCCGCTGAATAAAAATCTAGAGGAGGAAACGTACACTACCCTGTTGTAAGCCTATGGAATCTTTTTTTATCTATGCTGTCCTCAATATGGACCTAAAAATAAAAAAATACTTCAAATAATTTATCCTCGTCTCGTTAAGAGCTTTCAAACGCCGCCCGTAATTTTTCTTTAGCTTTCCTGGGAAATGAAATGCGGAGGGGGCCGAAAAACGCCCCCCCAGCGGGGCGCGTCATGCCAGGGACCCCAGCGGGGCGCGTGTTAAAAGCCAACCATGCGATGACTGTCAATATATAAAGTGCTGTAGCAGCTAAAAATCGATGTTCAGTTGGGGCTCTGATTACAGGCTCCAACCCAGGAGCTATCAGGGCTGGGATGGAAAGAGTATCAGGCTCAGAAGGCGACCGCCGACAGCACCCGTGCGGGGAACTCCTCACTGTTCCATGCAATGCAGAATGCGCCGTGGATTTTCGCTTGGATTAAACAAAGATTTTTGCCTTAATTGAAAACGTTTGTTTTTGTCAGATCTGTAGACTATTAGATATCTGAAAAAACACAATAAAATGCTCAGCCACCAGCCCCTGGCAAAGAAAGACATTTCCTTAAACATTCCAGCCTGTTCAAGTAACCCATACATTTCCGGGGAGTTATCGTGATAACATGAGTACCGTGATCTGTGAGGAGACATACATGATTTAAATTCCTGTACAAAAGGACAATTTCAAACACCTGTACTTTTAACATCCATACATCTCAGGCTCTTATACCACACTCAAGGTTTCATGGTCGTTTAACCAACAGCCAATCAAACTCTAACACTATCTCTAGCATAATTTTAAGAATGCAGGAAGTGGGAATACCTACTCGGCTGTCTCATGCAAGTATCTACCAAGAAAGGTCTGGAAAGCTTAGTTTAGTTTGAAAAGCAGTCTGGGCTCTTCCAGCGGAGACCCAGGCGTTCCACGGATTCATCGATGTGGTTACAGGTGCAGATGAGATCGGAGCGCGTCTCGGGTGCAGGTGCAGTATCGGTCAAAATGAAATATGATCGCATGCCTAAGATAAGCTCGAATTTCGAGAGCACTTCAGGCTGGTCATGGCTATTGGATAGTTTGCTATAAATGTTACAGCATGCACCGGCTCGGGGGAGGGTGGGTAACAACTCCCACCTAAGGTGTTCGCAACAGAAAAAAACGGTGACGTGTATTGCCGCTGCCCTTGGTGCCCTGTCCCCTGGTCTTGTGCTGTTTTAACTAAATTTAAGGTGAAGGTCAGTATGTTTTTATTGAATAAACATGTGCTCTCTCTCTCTCTCTGTCTCTGTCCTCTGTCCTCTCTCTCTCTCTCTCTCTCTCTCTCTCTCTCTCTCTCTCTCTCTCTCTCTCTCTCTCTCTCTCTCTCTCTCTCTCTCTCTCTCTCTCTCTCTCTCTCTCTCTCTCTCTCTCTCTCTCTCTCTCTCTCTCTCTCTCTCTCTCTCTCTCTCTCTCTCTCTCTCTCTCTCTCTCTCTCTCTCTCTCTCTCTCTCTCTCTCTCTCTCTCTCTCTCTCTCTCTCTCTCTCTCTCTCTCTCTCTCTCTCTCTCTCTCTCTCTCTCTCTCTCTCTCTCTCTCTCTCTCTCTCTCTCTCTCTCTCTCTCTCTCTCTCTCTCTCTCTCTCTCTCTCTCTCTCTCTCTCTCTCTCTCTCTCTCTCTCTCTCTCTCTCTCTCTCTCTCTCTCTCTCTCTCTCTCTCTCTCTCTCTCTCTCTCTCTCTCTCTCTCTCTCTCTCTCTCTCTCTCTCTCTCTCTCTCTCTCTCTCTCTCTCTCTCTCTCTCTCTCTCTCTCTCTCTCTCTCTCTCTCTCTCTCTCTCTCTCTCTCTCTCTCTCTCTCTCTCTCTCTCTCTCTCTCTCTCTCTCTCTCTCTCTCTCTCTCTCTCTCTCTCTCTCTCTCTCTCTCTCTCTCTCTCTCTCTCTCTCTCTCTCTCTCTCTCTCTCTCTCTCTCTCTCTCTCTCTCTCTCTCTCTCTCTCTCTCTCTCTGCAAGCTTGCTGAGATCGTATGGAGAGGGAGACGGGGTGGGCACCCCCTTGTACCAGTGATGCAGGTGTCGAGCCTCGTAGCGGCGTGTGATCCTTGTTTCGTTGGACGTGTTTCAGCGTTATATATCATTACTTTTCCTTGTACTCAAACATTGTGGTCCCGGCCGGTAACAGCATTGCTTCCCCGAGAGTTTAGTCTGCAAACCTATCACTGAAGCCCTGAATACCTCAAATTAAACGAGTCTCACGGCTAGTATTCTTTGAGCGCCCTAGTGATGATGTCTCATAAAGTATACAATAGGACGAGCACCGGTAAATGATTTGCCATTGAAGGGCCAAAAGCGAGTTCAGTGAAGTCTTTTACAAGGTACGAGTAGTCTTGTAATTATTATGCAGAGTGCCGCCCTTTTATTAAGAATGACGAGTCATCTACAATACTCTGAGTTCCTTTTTTATGCTACATTACTCAGAGAATGTGAAAGTTCCAAGTACATCCTTCAAACGGAGAGAAATAAAACTGATGTTAATGGGACATGTATGCTGTGTAGTTTCGGGAGGAGCTACAGAAACTCACCCAATAAGGATAGAAAAGATCCAACATAAGTTTCTACTCTGGCTTTGTGGACGATGTCATATTACTTGAGCTTCATTTGAGTACAAAAACCTCTATGATTTTGAAACATCATCATTGGCTGGAAGAAGCATTCATCATGATCCCGTGTTCTTGAGAAACTTACATAACCCAAAAATTGATGCCCAATTTCTTCTAGAAATTTTTCCTCTGACAGATCGTCCCCGTGCACTGTAGAACAGGAGCCTGTTTTAGGTAGCGCATGCGAGAGCAACCACCGTAAAATCAAATCTTCACTAGAATTAAGAGAATTTCTAAGATGTTCCCTGGCCTCTCCCCTCGAATCCGGAAATGTAAAAAACACTGAAGATTATATATTCGGGCACAGCCCTTCATCAGAATCGTGGAGTAAATATCAATAATTCTCAGTCCTAGTATAGCCAGACCTCGAATTGAGCTTCACACAAAAATGCCTTTTAGAATTAATCGTTAAAAATAAGATTGGATGTCGTGACAACAACGATACGTCAGAATTAAAAGAACATGCTATGCTTTCGTGACCGCTTGAAGGCAGGCCGATATGTGGCACAATACGGCTGCAGAATTTCGCAAGTACGCCATAGTTTACTCAACTACCCTGGCATAGAGTAGCTTATTTTACTGTTTACTTGTTTAGGAATGTACATTGTTTATTTTTATCTTCTAACGTTATATTTTTAACATTTGTGGTGGTATGATTGTTTTGCTGAAACGGCTTCATCGGCCACTAGGATACACATGTCCGTTGATGGTCGGAAAAAAAGAAAAAATAAAGAAAAAAATTAATTAATATGGAAAATTGTCAACAATTTTTTGGTATTGTCTAACATTTTCAACATCAAAAATCCTTTTGGCATCTGTTTTCAAAACCAATTGCCAAATTGCAGCTTTGGATGAACAAATTACCACTGTAAAATTGAAAATTTCACTTCGAAAGCCAAAAATGTTCAAAAGTTTTCAACCTAGATGCGTACATATTCGTATCTCTATACCATACCTACAGTATACACTTTACTATCCTGTCTTATGTTGTACTATGATTATTCTCTTGTCACCTATACAGTCGTTTAAACTTTGCATCTTCTGGTGAATGAACTCAGCTTCAAGGATCCTGAACCATCGGTAGTGGGTTTGTCGTGCTAGGAGGCTTGTGTTTTGAACGAGCTCTCTTCTGGTGACTCTCTTGGTGCTCGTTCATCGCGTGCAAGGGCAGTTTTCACAAATGAAATGTTTATGTAGATGAATCGTTAGGCCACGAACAGAGCTGTCGTAGTATACTTATCCTAAATAGTAAGCTGTAGTCTGGAGTTTACAATCTCTTCTTGTCCATTTTTTTTGAAGATCACGTACCAGTAGCGGATTCAAGGGGGCTAGGGGGCTCAAACCTCAAATATCCGAGCCTCTATGATTAATACATAAGTGAGGGGCTGCCCCAGGTACTGGTGGGGATGCTCGAGTCCCCTAGCCCGCCCCCCTTCCCAATAAATTCCTGGATCCGCCACTGCCACCTGTGTTTGGAGCAGGTAATCTTCGTTCCGTTCGTTGTTCCTTATGGTGAGCTGAGATGCCTTGGTTGATGTGTGGTAGATGGCTTTTACGCTGTTCTCTGGTTTAGGTATCACATCCCGATGGAATATGTTCTCATCGGGCTGGTCAACCACGAAACATATTTGACTCTCCCCATATTTGGCACTCCTCGCTTGACGACCGTCAAGGACTGAAACGTTGCATTTACCTCATCCCACGCCTTTTTTCTTTATCTTTACCCTGACTTGGCCATTTTGGACTTTCTATGGTTTAAACGTTTTAGTTTCTGGATTTTGGGGTTTTTAGGCTGCCCTCGTCTTGTTTTAAGATTTTTGTTTTTTGGGTTTAAAGTCTTTTAGCGCTTTTAAAGTATTCTGTTTTATCATCTTTTAAGGGTCCTAGTTCATTCCCACAGCACTCTTTGAAGACTAAACCCCCATCTAAAAACTGGTGGACTTGCCTTGCACGCGAAGAATGAGCACGGAGAGAAAGTAGAAAATAGCTCGTTTAAAACACGACCTTCCTCGCACGGGAAAGCAACAATGGAAAATACTCTAGGCTGCGTACATCTAACAGAAAATGTCCAGTCTAAGCGACTGAATGGATCATAAGGGGATTATAACTACGCACGATACGTAAATGCAACTATGCATTCTCCTGGGTTGAGGTTTTGGGGAATTTTTGCCATTGAAAGTATGCGATAATTTGTTTGCATATAAAATTAAAAACGTTTAGGATAATTGGGGTTCATATCAGGGAAGTATTTTGTAAACTTCCCATGTATTTTCGCAGTCCGGTGCTATTCACCCATTGAATTAGTCACACATAGAATGAATGGCTGGAGAAAATTTAGTTGGAAGTTTCCGATTATCAGAAAGTGTTAGACTTTGTATGCTTAAATTTTCTATCATATGATAAGCCAGAACATGATGATGTGATATTACGCAAATGCTGCAATTAAAGGCCAGAATATAGATGTCGATAGAAAACCTACTGTTTAAGATTTAAGAAAACGCAAGAAAAGTAATGCAAAAGATACAAAAGACTCGGAAGAAACTAATAAAAGCTAAGTCAGAAGGCACTTATCACAAAACTTTCCTAAGAGAAAATATTCATCCATCATACTCGAATATACACTTTACCTTGAAAATTGTGCCGTACAAAACCCGTTCACATTCATATACCTGGCTGGATTATTTATGGAATTTCGCTTATTCACTTTTCCGGTATCTTATGAAATGCAAAAGCTTTTCCAATATTTTTTCTATCATTTTTTATCAGTTTTTTTATTTCATTTTTACATAATGACCGGTGAACAGAGGCGAAAGAAGATAACTGCAAAAATACATGAAAAGCAAGCAATAAGGAGGAACAGAATAGAAAACACTTCATATGCAGATTATATGGATACAAAAGGAGGTACATGATAAGTATATTTGTATTTTTCTGCAGAGATGTTAGCAAAACTCCCACCGCATGCCCATTTCATTACGACGTTTTGTCAGACTGATGCAATCCTATCAAGGCTTGCCGAGCTCTGACGTCAGCCGCTCATGGTGCATCAACAGTAGCGTTGAAGCCAGTACTCACCGTGTCTACCTTGGACGCCGTGGTAGAATGCCGCACCGTCGAGACTAATCGGCCCAGCGCGGCTCTGATCGGGGGCCGGCTGCGAATCAACATTGAGCTGGCAGCTCCAAACCGTGGCACTCCCGAAACGCGGAGCTAGGTTCTGCCGCGGTCAGCCGCCGGACTCGCGCCAGCTGTCGGGCTCGCCGCGCGCTGCCCAACCGCGTGCCGCAGGCGCCTCGGAGCCGCATAAATTGCAATTAGCCCGTGTTTTGCGAGTTGTCTGTCCATTGTGTGAGATAAGAGCAGCCGAGCTTGAGTTCTTGGTTGTTGTTCTGTTCGGGTGCTACTCTGAGATTGTTACTGTCATTGAGGAGTTTCAGTTCAGTATGCGGCTTATTAGTCTGGGCACCTACTGGCATGATCCGTTGAAAAGATGAGTGATTGCTTTGTTACTGAATCGTCGGCAGAAAACAGGCTGATGGTTCACACTGTTTCAGCTTATGTTTAGGATATTGAGGAGGGCACCTAATTGTTTTTTATTATTCCTGATACAGTTTCATGCGTAGATTCCAAAAACGTAATCCACAAAATCTTTGTCTGGTGCCGTTTTCTGCAATCTGAACTTTCCGTTGCGCTCTTCTGTATTTTGGAAATCATTCAGAGCTAATTCTGTTACATTTCTCTGGGTGAAATTTGATATCTTACGAAAGACCTTTTCAAGAACAATGTGATTTTGTCTTTTGACAAACTTTGCGACGGTTGTAATAGGGGAGAGGGTGGTAGGACGGGCATAGTTGTGTTTGAGACTGTGTGTCTCACTCGCTTTTCATTTGACAGTGATGAAATTTTGTTGTAAGCTTCAGTAAACATTTATTTTTCCCTGCACTTAAACCTACTAGGATCCGTGCATATTCCTAGCAGCAGTAACGTTTACCGTAGAATGCTGCAAAAGTCCGTCTTACCCCAACAGGCGGGGTAAGACGATGTTATGAAAGTATTTTTTGACAAAAACCTTACCACGTTGAGCAAAAATGAGTTCTGAAACACTTTCCAATCTATTGTTTCGATTAAGCAGTCGAGAGAAAATCATTTTGCTGAATTTCCATAAAATCATAATTTTTCATTGAAATCTAACAATCAATCACTAAAAGTTCTTCAGCCGGTTTGCAGCAGACTCTCAGACTGATTCCTTTCAACCAAGCAAAAACGCAGCGATAAAGATTATAATTTGTATGGTGATAAAGTATTTCACTCCGTGCCCATCTTGCCCCATGTTGATATGTTAGAAAATCTCATTCTTGGGGGTCACCGTGCTGGGGTAATGTAAAACTTTAATCACGTAATGTATATTAACGCTCTCCCGAGACAGGTTTTGCATATTTGGCCTCCCAAATAGGACCAGACACTGACAAAATGTTACACTCTGCTAATAATGGTAGGTGAACCACTAATTTCATTTTTCTTAAATATTTACAAAACAATAAAGGTTAGAACTTTGTGTTTTTGGCTCATGATAGGAAATTCCAAGACGCATTAATGCAAGTAATGAGACATTTATACCGTAACTGGTCTAGTCCACAGAGCCTGTGCCCGTCTTACCTACCATGCCCGTCTTACTACTCTCTCCCCTACCCGAAATTCGAGCGGTGAAGCTTTATCAAAGCTACGCTTTCATTCGGTAACGGGACGCGGCCATGCATCAGTCAGAATAAGTAGCCCTCACTGCGAAATATTGAACGCCATATGACAATATGTGAGATTTTTACAATCTGCGAAAATAGTTTTACTCGGTGTTGTTTTGCATATTTTCCGAGAATCTCCGAATGTGCATATTTTGATGACAATTTCTATTGGGTTAAGTCATTTGTTTCGGCAATCAACTGGCTTCAGTTCAGACATCCCGAATCAGAGACTGTACAAATTACCGCCTTAGTGACCGGAGCGGACCGGGCAAACAGAACAGACCGCTGCTGACCATGTGCGGATATTGGGCAACTTGGAGGGTGGCACGCCCATTCAAGGGCAGATATAGCTGCATAGTTTTGGCATGGCTGACCAGTAATGATATGCCTGAGGAGTTAAGCCACGGAACAAACGGAATAAATACAAAGGTAAAATGTAAAAAATGAAACTAGCTTCCAGAAGCAGAATATAAATCCAGGCGATAGCCTCGCAGAACAGCGATATATATCTGGGCTGTTCAAACTTCATACAAGCTCTTTCATTAACACTGGGGATGAGGTGGCTTAGTGGATAACACCCTTGTCTTCTAAGCCACTGGTCCCGGGTTCAAGTCCCGGCGGAGCCTCTGAATAAGTCGATCCGATCCCCAAAATCCTTTCCAATAGGCTGGGAGTTGGCGACGCCGTATGACCCTTGGCAGTTGGTGCGTCGTTAAACCCCAACAATTATTTCATTAACGCTGCTCACAAGACAGCCGCGCCGTACCGCCCTTCAAATGGAAGTGTGCTTAATAATGAGACACCTCTTCTAGCTTTGCACCTCGGTCACATTCATTCAAAGGTAAACGCAAAAACGTTCACAGTACGCAACTCATCGCGGAACGCAGTAACGCTGAAATATAAAACTGGCTTCAATTACATACATATTAATAAGCCGAAATAAATAAAACAAAGCTACGAGATACATCGATCCACCCTTTACTCTTTGTTACGCCGCTTATATCTGCGTCCTTACTGCACTTTAGAAATAACTGTCACTGAATTATTCATCATCAAAACTGTTATCTTTTTCTTATCATCGAGGACATCTAGCATGTAAATGTTTGTCATGCCTGCAAGCAGCACCGTTCAATTGTAAAACTGGATTCAATTACACGTGGCCCCATTTCGGGGTTTGGTTCAGACACTTATCTCATGGTGAAGCTTTAAATATATTTTTTAGGCGCTCTTTATCAGGTCTGGCTGCAGATCTCCATCAGATATTACTGGAACCACCATTTTGTCTCTCGCCACACACTACAATACATCCTGTCAGCACACAAACGTACTTGCACACTAACCTCCCCGCTCTCCTATCACCTGAAGTTCGCGATGCGCACGTATGCAATCGTCGTTCGGGCAAGCTCTTGTGCTTTGCTCGGCGAGCGTAGTTAGTGTGTGTACAGCAATCAGGGGCTTCATAATGCAACTCTCAGCCGCAGCGCCGTGCGACGTCTGCTCGACCAGGGCTTATTAGAGCTGCGAGGAGAGCTCCGGGTGACCGTGCACCTCACGTTTGCGATCGCATCCGAACGATCCGGCCGACGCCATTGATCGATGCACGCAGCGTACCCGACTCATTACAACGTTCTGACGACCGGCGAACTGACGCGCTGCGTAGCTCCCCACAGCAGAGATACTCGTAACCACACATGAGCTACCAGTGGCTCCAGACAGGGGCGGATTCAGGGTGGGGAGCAAATCCGGTCATGCCACGCCACACCCCCAAGTGGTACAATTGTACCTAGTCCTAGCCGATTTTGTCGGATTTTCTAAAAAAAGAAGTTTTTAGGATTTGGCCCTGGTTGCGCCCCCCTCCCCAACAACAACAACAACAACGCCTCGTTTGGAGACTGAAAGGCAGCTGGTTGAATTTCCATCCATGCGGCCCATGGAAATGAGGAGGCCTGCAGGAAAGTAAAGCTAAGCCGCACTGCCCATCACAAGCTTGGGTTTTATTTTTTGGGCGCAAGTGCCGCGAAGCAGTTTATGTAAACTTGCGACCCGTCCAGCTGTTAATCGGCACTTAGCCCTGGTCTTTCCCGGTTGATCTGCTGATCCGCTATAAGTGAATCAATAGAAGCTGATAACAAAATCTAGGCATGTCATATGTGTTTGAAATTAAGCTCATAAAATTCATGGTTGTTTGTATATACTTCTGGTAACTGAACCCCTTGTCTTATATGACAAGGGTAATATCCCTCATTCCTTTACATTCGTCCACGTTTGTCCTTATCGTCTCCTTCCATAGTTTTCATTACCTACTTCCTGTCGTTTACGATGGGACTTGAAAAACCACCTCATGTATGAAAGTGTATTCACAGCTAATATATAAATAGTCGGCAAACGGGCAAATAGAGCACCCTATTGGACATCAACGCATTATTACACGTATTTGGATAAACACAGTATCTAACAAAAAACAGGCAAATATGGTTTGAAATTAATCTCATATTCCATTCGAAATATTAAGTCACTCGCTGACTCCGCAAATTGTGCCTCTGGATGAGGACCGCACCCACCGCAAGGACACCTCGGATCCGCTCCAGCATTCACCTCATCCTTCCCCTAATGGGTACAAATCCATAACCGCTGAAAGAACGTACGGTCACTGGCAGGACAGCTGCTTGCGAGCAGTTTCTTCACTTTAGTAACAAGATACACCTAAACTCCCAGTGGGGAAAGAACAGATCATTGCAGGATGCTAATATAAACAAATAAACCCCCGAGGCACTGCAAGCCCCCCATTACGCCGCGATTGGTGTTGGTTGCGCTTTCCGTCTCATTTGTAATCAGAGCAGCTTGATTCTTGACAGTGCACTGTGCGGCGGGGCGGGACAAAAGTCGCATGTTGACAAATTTTTGGCTTTGATGAAACTAGTGAAAGTGGCCATTTCTGATAACAGCAATATCCTTGGCATGCATAACAGCTACTTTTGATTTATTGTCTATAGTTGTTTCTAAGTTATTGCACTTTGAATTAACCCCTGCCTATGACCGTGTTTTCTTTCAGGTGAAATGTAGATAAAACATTTGTTTGTAATAGCGACGTCATTGGATGACACAAACGATTTCAACAGTGTCGATGATACACTTGGACCAGGAGAGCGTTCTGACAAATATTGGGGAACCTGTCTCTTCTTTCCGTGGTAAGGGGGTTTCTTTAAGGACATACACAAAAACACATGGGAAACCAAAAAATGGGATTCCAATTCAATTTCTGGACAAGATTCAATCCGAAATTCCAAAGCTGGGTAGCATGGTGATGGCAAAAAATACATATGATGGTGTTATAGCATGATCCTTCTGGTATCCTGCGGTTTCAAAATATTCTGCGTCCAGCTGCGTTTTTCCTATATTTTACACCTATTCCAAATCTTGTGCTTCACTTTTTTCAGAGATCTTCACCCGCCTTGACCTCTTGGATGGCCTCCTAAACACCTCTCATTACAAGAGCATTCGAACCGTGAGCCCAGAAGATGTCTTAACACGCGCCCCGCTGGGGGCAAAATTCGCCCCCTCCTGGTTTTTCCCAGATAGCTCAAAAACGAAGAGACGCAGAACAACGAAACTTACGGTACCTTATTCCTGATTAATTTTACACATCTGACCTCATTTTTTAGTTAAGGTCATGTAAGGTCTAGGAGATATTTAGGGTCAAGTGACCCGACCTCAAAACCTAAAATTACGAGTTTGAAGCAGCGCCCAGAGAACATTAGGCAACGGATCAGTTTGAAACTTCTACAATATAATAAGGTCATTAGGGTCTACAAATCTGCTATCTCTGAATTTTTATATTGGTGACCTAAGGTGGGGTCAATTTTTTGGTCACCCCATTTTAAGTCGATGGTGAAAAATAGAATGGACTCGTTCTCAGGAAATAATGGATAGATAATGGTGAAAGTCCTCAAGCTGTCTATTCTTACCATGATCTTGACCATTAAGTTGAGTTTTTGAGCATCTGACCTCTCAAAGGTCATATCAGGTCACTGGAGCAGAGAGTGATTGTTTTGCTAATACCTTTTCACTGAATTGAGATAAAGCTCCCATTTTGCTTGAATTGTGCTTATATTGTCACGGAGAGTCGATTGATATACAACATGACCATACCAGGTCACTCTGTGACCCTGACCTATGTTGAGGTCAGGCCATTTTGACTATTTGACCTAGCAAGGTCATATTATACATCATTCGATTCGCCGCAATGAGAGGAATCCAATGATGCAAAAATATTTTCTCTAGCTCTCCTGAGGGCAGATCTAGAGAGGGAAACGTACACTGCTCTGTTGTAAGCCTATGGAGCATTCCTTGACCTATGCGGACCTCAATATTGACCTGACATAAAAATTCTTCTTATAAATTATCTTCGTCTTGTCAAGGGCTTTCGAACGCCGTCCGTAATTTTCCTTTAGCTTTCGTGGGAAACGAGATCCAGAGGGGGGCGAAAAACGCCCTCCCAGCGGGGCGCGTCATGCAAGCGACCCCAGCGGGGCGCGTGTTAAAAATATTTCTCTTGCTTCAGGTTTCCATCTGCTGCGATGCAGTCCCTCTAAAAATTGAAAACTACGGGACAAATTTCAGGAAACGTTGGGAAGAAGTATCCCGTTCAAGGGCAGGCATGTGTGGCTCTCTGAGCCTGTTAAACCTCGAGAGTGTCTCCCCTCACCCACCATCACCATCTGAGACGCCAAATTTTCTTGGCCGTTGAAGTCGCCTCTGGACGCTCCAAAAATTGGCGCTCACTACCGCTACGTCGAATGCCCACCATCGAGCTAAATATAAATATATTTCCTGCAGCCCACTCAAGTAGACATCATCGATGAAGTAGTCGTCATGGTTCGCCGCCAGCTCCACCTGATTTTCTCGACGAGAGGGCGGACATGTTTGTGGCCCTGATATGTTATCCCTGGGCCCGGATGACGCCAACTCTTCCCAAAATGCTCCATCGGCAAGCCATTGTTGAAGCAGCTCCTATGCTCATCGTAGTCATGACTGAAGAGTCCCTGGAAGCACGGACGAAATATGTTTGGTACCTACACAAACACCACTGCAGGAAGACCGTACTAGCTGCTTTTCTCAATATCTTACGTGGTCTTCAGGTTATGTAGGATCCCGTGGTTGCCCCATTAGAAAATGAAGGCGGGCAAAGACGAAGCCATTACCGATGTGCCTCCGATTCGCACGCTCAGGAGCTCCGCCAGACTCTTCGGACGAGGACTAAAAGGATGGTGTACCACGATGATCTACTGATGATGATGAGGATGATGCTGTTGATGATGACGCTGACGCTGATGAAGATGATGATGATGATGATGATGATGATGATGATGATGATGATGATGATGATGATGATGATGATGATGATGGTGGTGGTGATGATGATGAGGGTGATTTTATGGAAACAATTTTATGCGCCATCATCAGTGCCTGTTTGCAACAGGTTTGAAGTGTATTACTTGCTGAAGTAACTATCTATTTATATTGCATTCACGCCTCCCCGAATACATTGCCAAATTGTCTTTGTTTTGGTCAACTTTTATGTGTAGATCTTCCCAAAAGTGAAAGAGGTATAAAAGTATTATGTGACGGTCTTTGGGTCATTTCCCAATAATTTTGGGCGGCCCCAGACTTTTGTCCTGAAAACTGTAATCGGCCGCACAGTGCAGTGGAGTGCCTTTTACGCAAGATGGTTGCTTGCATGGTAGGTCAGATATCACTATTTTCCATGGCAATGCTTCAGAAATGAAACTGCGTGATTGAATGGCTAGGCCACGCCGTTAAGGAGCATCTGATACTGTAACTCTCGTCCCAATGGAAGAGGGTGTGTTTGAGCTTCCCTCGTGCTTGTTTCAGAGGGCCCAGAAAACGGGGAGCGGAGCGCCGCCGTGCTTGGTACACTTTGTCCTTGACCAATTGTGCAATTTTTATTCAAATTTAAAGCTGGTTGTTCTCAGGTCAGGTAACCAGGCCAGGTCAGGCGACCTCACCTCCAATTTTTTTTCAAGTGGCACCGATGAGAAAAGGTTCACGCTATTGATCTTTCATTCATATCACACAATGGACCCACGAAATACATTCAGCTATGGTAACGCTATTTGTATAAAACAAGACTGCGGTTCAGATACTGGTGATAACCGGTCTCTCTCTCTCTCTCTCTCTCTCTCTCTCTCTCTCTCTCTCTCTCTCTCTCTCTCTCTCTCTCTCTCTCTCTCTCTCTCTCTCTCTCTCTCTCTCTCTCTCTCTCTCTCTCTCTCTCTCTCTCTCTCTCTCTCTCTCTCTCTCTCTCTCTCTCTCTCTCTCTCTCTCTCTCTCTCTCTCTCTCTCTCTCTCTCTCTCTCTCTCTCTCTCTCTCTCTCTCTCTCTCTCTCTCTCTCTCTCTCTCTCTCTCTCTCTCTCTCTCTCTCTCTCTCTCTCTCTCTCTCTCTCTCTCTCTCTCTCTCTCTCTCTCTCTCTCTCTCTCTCTCTCTCTCTCTCTCTCTCTCTCTCTCTCTCTCTCTCTCTCTCTCTCTCTCTCTCTCTCTCTCTCTCTCTCTCTCTCTCTCTCTCTCTCTCTCTCTCTCTCTCTCTCTCTCTCTCTCTCTCTCTCTCTCTCTCTCTCTCTCTCTCTCTCTCTCTCTCTCTCTCTCTCTCTCTCTCTCTCTCTCTCTCTCTCTCTCTCTCTCTCTCTCTCTCTCTCTCTCTCTCTCTCTCTCTCTCTCTCTCTCTCTCTCTCTCTCTCTCTCTCTCTCTCTCTCTCTCTCTCTCTCTCTCTCTCTCTCTCTCTCTCTCTCTCTCTCTCTCTCTCTCTCTCTCTCTCTCTCTCTCTCTCTCTCTCTCTCTCTCTCTCTCTCTCTCTCTCTCTCTCTCTCTCTCTCTCTCTCTCTCTCTCTCTCTCTCTCTCTCTCTCTGTACATACTGCCCAGAATGACCTCCCAATATCCATATCGTGGTATTTTTAGGCCACTCCCCTTGGCCATGATGGAAGTTTTGATCGAGAGGTCATCTGGGTCTACTAAAGAAGGTTGTAGGGCCTGATTCAATGACTTCACTAAACATCTTGGTAGACTTATTGTTTTCAAACTACTAACTTTGGGTCAGTGGCGGATCTAGTCGGGGGGCGTTCGGGGAGGGGGCAAGAAAATTTGAAAAGCCAACAAAAACGTCACGCGGTGAAATACTCGACCACAATGTAGCTAGCCGGTATATTTAGGGGGAACCCCAGTCAAAAGGCAAAAAAAGACGTCACGGGGTAAAAGACGTAGCTTTTGTTATCCAAGGACCATTCGCTCAAAACTTTTTTAATTATCAAAAGGACGAAGGTCCAATGCTTACACTGAAATTTACAGGTTCTATTTGAAGTCAAGGGAATGTGGCACCTTGGTCGAATCCTGGAATTTATTGTAATTAGGCGTAATTTTAGTCAAAAATAATGAAACCATTCAGGATTTCTCTGAAAAATGTATAATAAGCTCAATATTTGGTTTTTAAAAATACTCCTCTAGAAAAAGAAATAAATATCAGACTGTGGATGATGTCACAATCTGGCAACCACTACCATACTTGAAACGCTCAAAGGGCTTCGATTGGCTGATGCTCATCGTGACGTCAGCATATGTCGTCACACCAGTAGCTCACAACAATGGCCACCGGCGACGGGGGCTGAGGGGGCTGGTGTCAGGTAGGTTTTAGCTTTTTTCTACGGAAATATCGAGTTCCAAGACAAATGAAATATGGATTACCGGGTTTTCCGACCTGCTTTACAACTTGGCTATCTCAGTTAAAATCACGTTGTGAAGGTGCCACATTCCCTTTATCTGGTTCAGTTGAAGCCGAAACCCTTGCTTATAATCTAGAAAGGAGCCGGAGCAAAACGTCGACAGCTTTGAGGAGGGGAGGGCAAAGCATAGCTTTGCCCCGAACTTTTCCTTTTATTGGGCACATTGTTTTTGATTCCCCGCTGGTTTAGATTGTCATCATCATCATTAGGGTTTTAGGGCTTATCGATAGCAACGGTCATTTTACGTCCATGCTTTAGATTGTTATTTTAAGCTGATTTATATGCATATTAGCCATATTAGATCAGATGGTAATCTTGACCTGACCTTACGTCAGGACATTTCTTATTTCACTTAGAATAGTCATACCATCGATCATTCGCTTCGCCGTAACAAGAAACGTCGCATGATGTCTCTGAAATATGACTTTTTGCTTACCGACCCCACTCGCCTCCTCCAAACCAACTGATTTGCCCCTAGCTCAGGAAATGCGTAGATGTTACGTGCGTTGCGCCCGTGCAGCAGAGCGGGACGCTTCTTAAAAAAAATGGGTGGTATGGCCGTATTTTTCCAAAATGTTTCCAGCTCTCAGCTCCACAATTTGCATTCTCTTGGCTTTCCATGGTACTTGTGCGTAAGAATGCAGTTAAGTCAGCTGAAGAAATTGTCTACAACAGTTCTGTATCATTATCATGTGACTTAATATGTAACTATCATTATCTTATAATAATATAACGATTTATACCTCAACTTGATATTTGTCTAGAATTTTTAAAAACAATATTTCTACCAGGGCAAAATGACTTCCTGCACCCAAACCAGGTATATCTGCCTTAATAGTCTACCACCAGGGAAATATATGATTGTTGTTTCAAGAATATGCGAAACATCACTAGCATTTCATTGCAATTAAAACTATTAATCTCGAACTGTGGCATCGGTGGTCTTGTTTCTCGATTTCGTGAACCTGTAAATGTTTAACCCTCGCCCACCGGGGAGTCCATCGATGGCCCCTAAGGTTTTTCCGGGATAGCAGAAAAACGACGAGGCGCAGCACCGCGGTTGAGGGCTCTACCTCTCACTGCATCATTTTCCCATCATCACTGAAATTTTTACCCCGGGTCACCCAAGGTCAGGTCACCAGACGAGGTCAACCAAGGTCACCTCGCTTCACTTTAGAGCTCTGTAAGAGCTACATTTCAAAGTCGATCGATTTGAAACTTCCTACACTTCATGACTCCTCTAGGGTCTACAAGGTGTATATCCGGGATTTTTCGATTTCGTGCCCTGAGGTCAGGTCACGAGGCGACCTCTCCCATTGGAAAAGCATGGGGAAAAGCTATTTCATGATATAAAAGCCACAAAAATGATTGCAAATACTCAGACTGCTCAGAACAACGTTTTTGGACACCCTTTCACGGATCCCAGGGGTCATATTTGCCCTTTGACTTTTCCAAGGTCATCCAAGGTCACCGGAGGTCAAAAACAGTATTTTGACAATAACTTTTGACCTAATTGAGCTAGAGCGATGAAACAAACACCATCGTGTTTGTCTTGTCACTGGCTTTCATTTGATATACGGCAAGGTCACTTTTGACCTTTCGTGACCTCAGGTCATATTAGGTCACGAGGTGACCTCTGGCGGTCAAACCACTGGCGGGAGGTCTTTACGTTCCACATAGCGGAAAAAGTACAGGCAATTTGCTATCAAATGTACTTTACCAGGCCTCAATAGCTCTAATGACATAAGAGTTATGCCCAGTTTGCTTAATCATTGCATATTTGAGTGAAAATAGCCGATCTTGACCTAATTTGACCTCTGGAGGTCAAACCATTGACCTGAGCACTAAAACATGCGAAGTAATTTCTTACTGAATTCACGCGAGCTTTCTATTGCACTTTGCAGATTTGCGCTAACGCCCATATTTTCGGAGTTAGAGGGGGCCATCGATGGCCCCGGTGGGGCGAAGGTGGCGCCGGACCCCGGTGGGGCGCGGGTTAAAGAAGTACTGAATGTATTTTCCAGCTGACTTAAATTAATTCCCACAGAGGAATACTATGAAAACACTCGGAAAATGTTTGGATTATAGGGGCCAATCGGATAGTAGTGCGCAAAAACACCGGTCACTACCTTTTCTGGCATTAGGGGAAAAATTAGTTAGGGGTGCAATCCATACACAGTATCCCCTATACAATTATCCGAGCTTCAATAAATCCATTGCAGCGTATTTGACTAAAAAATGATTCCTCTTAAGAGGGTACAATGCACCCAATTTTCCTGATTTCTTAAGAATTGATGAGTTTAGGGATGAAAGAAACATGACAAACAGGGTTTATTTGGCACGCTCTATAAGACTTGCACCTAAATTCAAATCCCACAGGTAAAGGTGTCGCATTTCTTCCCAGGACGTCTGAGTTTTTGTTTCTCCGAATATATTGAGAAATCAGCCCACTGTATTCTGTTGACATACGTGTTACCAGATTTAGGTTTAAGTTCATGACAGGACAGCACGGGTTCAAAAAGTTGTTTCTTTTGTCAGGATGAATGCGTGATTCTTTCAGGTACAAATTGACGTTTGGTGTAAGAATTGGTATGGAGTTTGTAAAGTAAAATCCCACAACGTGATTGCAACAAATTAAATATTTACTATCTGTGTTTTAATTTTACCCTATCCTGTTACTATTCCTCTCCAGCACGTGACATCTACTCACCTGATATGTTAAAAGCTAGGTCACCAGGAGCAGTCATGCTTGGCGAAAAGCCCGTGTCTCAGACGAAAATCCCAGCCAGGTGCCGGCCTGCAGCAGGTTCGAGTCTAAGTCTCAGTCAGAGGCGCGATGTAACCACACCCAGCGAGGTGGTGCCACAGGTTGCAGGCTGGAGTGTCTGCGAGCAGCCCCCGGCCGACGCGGCCCCGCCGCAGGACTGCGTCGTTCGTTAGACTCGACGTCAGCGACGAGCCGGCGTACCAGACCACCCCCGCACCCGCCCTCCACATTCGACCCCCGCGGCTGGGACAGCGTTAACTGCCGGGATCTACAGAATTACTGCTGTACCAGGTAGATGTATTGCTGCTGCCTGGATGAGGCTTGATATAAGGTTGATATTTCCCCTGCCCCGCCCCTCCCCCGCAAACCAATGTTTACCCCGAGACATAGAAAATTTCCACCAGAAGAAAATGATTTGCGAAACAGATTATAGATAAACATACGATTGAGAAAATATAAGGATTGCATCGGGAGACACATCCTCAGCATTTCGCATATCTAGTAACTGGATCCATTTAATTTCATTTTAGCTGCACCATCAATCATTTCATCGCTGACAATGTTCTCTCACTTTATGAATCTTGACATGGAATATTGGGAATACTATACATAACCAAGCAGGATCTCAAAATTACCCACCTTTGCCAGCTACACTACTATCTAAAAGTGACTCTGATAACATTGATGATTTTTTTACAAAAAATGAGAACTGCTTAATATAGGATGGGTGGCTTAGCGGATAGCTTTCCTGTCTCTTAAGCCACCAGTTCCAGGTCCAAGTCCCGGTGGGGCATTTGAATAAGTCAATCTAATCCCCCAATACCCTTCAACAGTATGAGAGTCGGTGATGCTACACAATTATAGCAGTTAGTGCGTTGTCAAATCCCAGCAGTTAGTATTAGCTGCTTCAAAATTAGAACATTCTAAACCCAAAATATGCTGTCCCCAGTGACACTAACCATTTTTACTGTCACTGAAACACATCTACAATAACAGAATATAGCCAGTGATCGCTACAGAACCACGGAGAACGTTTACGTTGCGCCCGGTGCGGCTTTTACAGAAGACAGGACTGAGCGCGCTAAATGTTGTAATGCCCCAGCAGTAATACAACCGTCATTGGACCTGAAAATATGTATTATCTAGGAATTTTTAGGTGCTTCACAAATCACTCCCTTTCTATAAAAAGATACTATGCCTATGTGTGAAAACGGTAGATACTGCAAAGCATGGCGTGCTTTTTGACGCAAAATTTTAAAGGCCCAGAAATAAGCCTGAGCATGTAAAGGTCAGTGGCAGCGCTTCCATAGAGGCACATTAGGCACTGCCTAGCCAATTGAAATGTCGAGGAAGGTATGTATTTTATGTGGAATAAATTTAATCTGGCTCGATGTTTAAGTTACAGAGAATATTTGTTTAGGATCACTGGGTCAAAGAGCCGATAATTTGCATCTCTGACAATCCACGTTCGCAGCTCCTGCCGTCAACAAATGCAAAATGAAGCACTTCGCCATTCAGCTGAATCTGTCTAACCCCGTGGCGAATCTAACGTGTGCTTTTTTATTGACATCTTTAATACCTCATTCGTTCGCTAAATTTCATAACAAGGGTAGGGCACGGGTGTCGAAAGTGGGTGATGGGGACGGGGGAACGCGTCAACCCAACTCAGGAATCAGAGGGGACGGTCCCCCAAAAAGTTGGGACTTGATCTAGGTTTGTTGCATTTTCTCCTTATTACTTGCGTGGAGCTGCTCCAATGTGTCGATGAAGTGTATCGGCAGAAGCGCTTTCAGAGACCGCCCATAATCCGAAATTCACCTCCCACCCCCCCTCTTCCTCTGGTCATCGCCAGCCAAGCATTCGCAACCAGTAAAAGTTCGGCGGCGACCCCTGGATGGCGGGAGGGGGTGCTGCGAGGCAACGATGGCGTGGTCCCAATTCTTCCCTTTTCTCAAATTTCAGTAAAAAAAAACTTGACAAACAGCATAAGAGAAGACTAGCGACTAAATTTGTTGTTTACTTTTGGGGAGTGGGTTTGTGAGAGCAGCAGTGGCGGTGCTTGAATATTGTAAACATGCTGGTTGATTGTGGAAACGGTTATGCAGCAGTGTATGAAGGTACCAGGCAAAATCCAAGACGGATAGGTAGGTAGGTAAGTAAGCCGGGAGGGACAAGGTACCAGAGGTGCAGAAACTTGCCAACTCGGCTACTGGAGTTTGTGGAACATTCACGAAAATCGAGGTGCATAAGTGTGACAAAATAGCGATCCTGACTATATGGTTCAAAATCAAACAATTTATTTTCGAAATACAGAATGAAGCGTGTAGCGAATATTTTAATTCAGCAGCTCTGTTCTTTAACTGCACAGCGTACCATTAGTGATACAATATTGGTACTGTGCTCAGTTTCTACTAAAACGAGGGTCCCCGCTGCAGACAACCCGGAAACCGCTGTCACAGTTGCCAGATTTTAACATGCAGCCCAATGATGCCGATTGTTAGTAGTTACCAGAAAGTTGCCGCCTAGATACCTACCCGAAATGTGGCAGTCAATTTTTTTCGAGAAATACACGATTGTGGGCATATTTAAGGCATTATCAATAACGCAGATACTTTATCAAGTACTTCTCTGTCCATTTTGTCAGGTTAAATCACATTTACAGTTTGAATCTCTTCGATTTAATGGCCCCTATTTTTTCAAATTTAGTATTAAAAACGCCTAAAAGCTACTACGAGAAGTACTAAATGAGTGAAAAATAAACATAGCTGGGCAGCAATTCGATTTAAACTGCGCAACAGCGACAAGACAAGTTCGAAATGTTTGTGTGATATAGAGCCAAGATACCTTTATGTAGAGCCTGCAAAAAAATTAAACAGGTGGGAAGCCACTTATTTTGAGGGCATATTTATTATGTATATCTGAGATAAGTGCAGGCTAAAACTAGCTAGAATAAATATTGCTGCCCATGGTTAATCTAAGATGAATGTAGGCTACTGTGAAACAGTGGCGGCGCTTGAACATAATGACAGCCTAGGCACGATTGGTTTAGAGGTGGGGACGTCACCCAGGCTTTTTACCTGATAGTGGACAGAGGCGGATGCAGCAGGTCGCCTGGAGCGGGGGACAAGCTCAAGTCGGTGAGCAAAAAGAATATTTATGTTTAAATGTTGGATATCATAATATACATATATATATATATATATATATATATAGTTTACCAATGCCACACCGTATGCGATCATGCTTAAAGTTAGGCGAAATATTATATCTTATGACTTTTAACACATGTCCTTTGCCTCTGTTCTCTATAAACATTCCGAAAATAATCGAAAACTGATAAGAAAACTTGAATCTACATCTAAGAAACTTTCCGCGGCACATCAATCAATCATATCATTACCCAGTACATATATATATATATATATATATATATATATATATATATATATATATATATATCAAAAAACATGTCGGGGATTGTGGAAACGGTTATGCAGCAGTCTATGAAGGTGCAAGACAATATTCAAGAAGAATAGGTAGGTAGGTAAGTAGGCCGGGAAGGACAAGGTACTCACGAAAGCTTCCCATTTCAAGGACGGCTTCGGCACTTCATTTTTTATGACATCCAATTTCTCGCTGTTCGATCGAACGCATTTTTTAAAAGTTCATCCACCAGATTTTGTGCCATGACTCACGATCTTCATAAGGGTTTCCCAAATTAGATATCTTGCTAATTATTGCCCAACAACTGTACCGCACTAGAGAAGGCTAGAAATCCGCGAATACAAGAAAGTAAATAGATGAATCCGCTGTAATCAAGGTCCTAAGACGCGGCATCGCACGTGTTAGCACTTCAGGCAAGCCTAGGTTGCTGATTTTACGAGTACGTACTCAGGTCAGGTCAGGTCAGGTCAGGCCAGGTCAGTTGTGTATGCCCTTGGTCCCTATTTCTTAGTCTGGGGATATCAACCCTCTTTCCAGAATCTGAGTGCGCCTCTGGTCTGGGTACCACTTTATACTTCTTAAACCCTCCCTCCTTCCGTCTGTTTCACCTCTAGGGATTCTTTTTGCAGAATGTGGGAATATTTCGGAAACATTTCCCAATGTGGTACCCAGACCATAGGCACACTCAGAATCTGGAAAGAGGGGTGATATCCCCAGACTAGGAAATAGGTACCAAGGGCATACACAACTGACCTGACCTGACCCCAACCTAACTGAACCTAACCTAACCTAACCTAACCTAACCTAACCCTAACCTAACCTACCCTAACCTAACCTAACCTAACCTAACCTAACCTAACCTAACCTAACCTAACCTAACCTAACCTAACCTAACCTAACCTAACCTAACCTAACCTAACCCTAACCTAACCTAACCTAACCTAACCTAACCTAACCTAACCTAACCTAACCTAACCTAACCTAACCTAACCTAACCTAACCTAACCTAACCTAACCTAACCTAACCTAACCTAACCTAACCTAACCTATCCTAACCCCTCATTTCCTTCCTATTATCATGTGTCTTAGCACGCCTCTGCGGCATCATGCACTCCACTCTCATGCATCTGAGCACGCCTTTTTGGACCTTTTGAACGTTGGACTTCTTATTCAAAAGGTCTAACTTTCAAAGGGTAGAGCCTATGAACATTGGACTCTTTGATCAGTAGACCTTCTGATGTGATTCTTTTGAACCACGAGATGTTATCTGCCCACTACCATAATACCTGAAAATGCTACCTAAGGTCCACTTTACCAACACATTTTAGGGAGATCCAAATCCTATTTTAACATTGACATTTTTGTCCCTTTTGTTGATATGTGAGATAGAAGTTTAGTGGGGGGGGAGCTGTGATCAGGGTTCCCAATTGTGTGTACATGTACGCTCTCATTAATAGATAGGTATGTTCCCAATAATAACTATTTTCATGATAATTGCTACATTTAATCATGTGGAAATGTACCATAATTGGAAACACTCCTTCCAAAAATGGAAACTTCTTCAAAAAGGGAAATGCATGTCATTGGGGGAAACTGCGGTCAGAGTTGCCAATAATAGTTATGATCCCAATACTGGAAACAATGACCCATAATTGGAAATCTTCCTTCCAAAAACAAAAACTTGATCTAAAAATGAAAACAACAGTTTACTAGTTTCATGCTGTAATGGTTTTGTGCTTGAACCTCGTTTGCTGCAAAAAGTAAGAGACAGGTAGAGGACATTCAGCATAGTGGAAATAGTATTCAAGTATATAATTATGATTTCCCGCTGTGTGTGACAGAGGAGGCATACGTCGCATTGAGTTTGTGAGAGCCAGCATACTTTCTGCACCTCTGCAAGGTACTCACGAGAGCTTCCCATTTCAAGGAAAGCTTCGGCACTTAATTTTTTATGATGTCCAATAGGTTGTGTCGCATATCGCAGCCACACGTGCTCCTATGATTTTCGTTTGCCCTGAGGGTGTAGAAACACGATGACAACACTCATTTTGTCAGAATTTTTAACACCATCCAGCGCAGAGCGATATAAATATCCCCTATCTTAATGCCTTAGCGACACTAGCGAACCTGGTGGCGGGAGCAGGTACTAACGTATATATTTTTGCAAAGCTGGTCAGGAGCTGTCCTCAAAGCTCCGAAATGTTTCAAACAACTTTAAAAGAATATAATGAACTTTTGGATATTTTTTGGGCTAAATTGTTCTACACTGACCGTTAATTAGCCTTCCTGCGGCCCTGCGCGGTGCCGCCGGAACCAGGGTGACGCAACTGTTTTGAGTTTGACCATGAAACCGAGGGAAAGAACGCGCGCTGTCATCAACCATCGATTCCAACAGACTGAAGTATAGTATCAGGTCTTATATTTGGTGTTAGCATGGTTATAATATCAATATCGCCTCACCTAATATCACCAGCACGCAAACAAGATACTGCAGTGGGGTTTGTCCGAGGCGATGCACGACTTAGAATGACCACACGGTGGTTATTCTAAATCGTAATTTTTCTGCATTTTAAGTGTTCTAACCAGAGACGGATCCAGGACTTCATTGGAAAGGGGCGGGCTCGGGGGCTTTAACCTCCCCTACCATTACCTTGGAACAGCTTCCGGCTATACATTTACTATAGGTATTCTAACATTTCGGCGGAGGGGCTTGAGCCCTTCAGCTTCCCTTGCATCCGCCACTAGTTCCAACACACCTGGCCGAATCTTATCACGCCATCGCAACACACACAGGCCAAAGTTGCACATGAGCATTGCATCCCGTGTGCTGTGCTATTCTTGTTTCGAATAACTGGCCCACGACTGTTTGCTAGCAACGAACGCCAGCTGCTGACGGTGGCGGAGTCAGGTGCAGGTTCAGGTTCAGTTTATTAAGAAAAAATCCACACGAGTTAAAAACAATGGGGTGGCTTTTCGTGTTTCCACGCCAGTCATTAAAAGAAGGCAACACTTAAGATAAGATAAAAACTTAGGATAAAAGACAGAACAAATCATGCATACAGAGTAAAATCACACATAAAATCATACATAAAACAAATACGATCACTGCAGCTCTCTCATCTGTCTCTCCAGCAGCATACATCTTAGAGTTACCTTGAAAGGCACGTCTTCTCCTATATCCAGCTCGTTCAGCAGAGCTGCCCCCGGTAAGCCAGCCTACGCCGCCCAGCTTCAGTCCGGATCCGCGGGAGGGACAGCTCCGCTGACCGGCGTGTCGCGTGGTTGTGAATGGTGTTGCGTGGTGGGCCTATGGTGTTAGCTATGTATTGTGGAGTGCCAGTGCGAATGGGTTTGTGAAGTGAGGAAAGTGTGTGATAGTGAATGAGGCTGTTGGCGTCCTGCCACTTCAGCCGCTCAACAACATCGGAAATGTGGTCGTGTTTCCAACGTCCGCTGATAACCCGGGCGCAGAAGTTAATGATTTTTTAATTTTGCGAATCTGAGTAGGGTTACATGAGCCGTAAACGCACAGACAGTAACAAGCAACAGACAGAACTAGAGATTGGACGATTTGGGGCATCAGCTGAGCCGGAACAACATGGCGAACGTGAGTCAATGCGATTAGAAGGCCGTTACATTTGTTTTGGACCGAATTTACGTGTTGTTCAAAAATTAGATGACGATCAAGCAATACTCCGAGACTTTTCACTACTTTTGAGTCGTTGATAGTCGAGTTTCCGAATTTAAGAGAACTGGGGGAAAATTTCGTAGCATCGTTTTTGTTCCTAGAATCATCATCTGAGTTTTGGCGGTGTTCACTTTCATTTCGTTGGCACAGAACCATTGAAGAAGAGAATCGAGTGCAATTTCCGCTCGCCGAATAAGATTTTGCAAGTCTTGCTTTTTACCAGTTATTAGAATTGATGTGTCATCTGCGAACTGCGTGATGACCACGTCGTCTTCGACGTGGAGAGAGGTCGTTGGTGAAGAGGAGGCATAGCACGCAAGACAGGCTCCCACTTTGAAAAATTCCCATGCTATTGTTTTTTAGCCAGATCTTATTACTGCACCAGTGACGGAAGATTTAAGCTGAACTTGTTGGGTATGACCTCTCAGGTAGTTTTCGAACCAAAGTGTATCAATGCCATAGAAGTCTAGTTTTTTTAGTAATATTTGGTGTGGAATGACATCGAACATCTTGGATAAATTCAAAGATTTAGAATTGTAATTTCGCCAGAATCCATCACCCGAAAAACATGGTCGGTGATGACGTTTAGGGCGGACTCAGTAGAAAAATTTTGTCTGCTGAGTATCCGAAAATAGTTGGTTGTTTTCGAGGTAGTTGACTAATTGATTTTGAACCACTTTTTGTACCAGTTTCATCGGTGGTGGCAATATAGTAATTGGTCTCGTGTCGGCCGGTCCAGCTGGAGCTTTACTTTTGGAATGGGGGTTATCAGCGCACGTTTCCATTCGGAGGAATTTGGCCAGTGACAAGACTCGAGTTAATGAAGTCCAAAAGCAAAAATCCAATAGAAGAAAAGAATTTTGAGAACATAACTATGCTCAGACCATCACTTCCGGTGTTGTTGGACGGCTTCATGCTGAGAAGTGTGGCGTGCAGAGTCTGTATGTCGATGGGCTGGAAGGTGAATGTGGACGTGGTAACGCGAGGCAGTCGCACTGGAACGGGGGTCGGTGGAGTGGGAATAGAGGCCGCGATGTTTGGTCCAACCGAAACGTAATAGTCGTTGAGTGCGTCCGGGGTCATATCAAAGGGTTGAGTGCTCGTCTGTTTTTTGCCCAAGATGGGTCGCAAAAGCTGCCAAAACCTACCGCGACCCTTTTGTAGAATTTCATTCTGAAAAAATTGGCGCCAGTCACGGCGAATAGCGGCTTTGCTCAAACGGTTCAGATTTTTGTACTCGAGACGGGACCCCCGCACCAGTGCTACTTGTCTCTGGTGAATGATGCGGCGTGTATGGTGTGAGAGTGGCAACACAACCGGCTTACGAGCTGGAACGGAGCGGAGTGGTGCAACACGATCGAGTTCTAGCAAGAATGTTTGCTTAAAAATATCGCACTTGCCTCCGGTGGAGGCACATACCACCATAGGCGACCAGTCTATTGAAGCGATCTGGAGATGAAAAAGGTTTACATCGATGCGCCCTAAACAACGCTTCTGAAGCCTGCAAGTAACCGGTCTACTCTGCATGTCAGGACCGCGCAGTACTATGCGGGTTATATCGTGCGGCCCGCCAAAATGGCACCGGGTAACACCACTCCTACGGACACGGTCGGCACAGTTGGTAGCAACAACATCAAGAACAAAGTTGGCAGGCCTGTAAGTTGCACATGTTCGGTTAACGACATAAAATCCATAGTTGCTGAGTAACTGGCTTAGTTCAGGACGACATTCGCGTTGCTCTTTGAGCAGACAGTGGTTGAAATCTCTAGTAAGAATAATCTTGTGATCGACATATTTTGCCAACATGGCCTGAAGCTGTGACTCGAATCAATACAGATCTTTTGACAGCTGTTTTGTGAATTATTTGGAACGCGATAAACAGAGCAAACCACGTACTTTAAACTGTTGCTTACTTTCACGGCAGTCCAGATGGATTCTAAGTTGCTACCTCGTACGGCTGTAGGAGGCGTTGGTAGTAGCTCACACTGAAGCGAATCGCGAAAATAGATTGCAACACCGCCTTTTCCTTTTGGAAGCTTCAGGTTGGCTGGCCGGTCTCTTCGCAGTATGCTGTAGCCGTCGATTTGCAGAAGTCGATCCGGAATTTCATGCGTCAGCCAGGTTTCGTTGAGACAGAGTAGGTCGAATCCACAGGTTTTCTGAATGTCGTTGCGAAGCTCAGGTAAGTGACCTCGAAGAGACTGAATGTTTAAATGGCCAAT